>WBMV01001456.1:0-241262 GCA_013396655.1 Campylorhamphus procurvoides
AGGTTTAGTCTACTGCCACATCAGTGTTCTTGTTTCCCAAATCAGCTACTCTGACTGATGAGCTGACTTCACCAGTTCACAGATGTGCAAGTGTCCCCACAGTGTTTTTGACATTTCTAAGCATTCAGGCCTCTCCTGGAGGAATGGCATCCACGGGAAAAGAAAAAATGTAGTCTTTTTGCTCATTAATCTTTTGGCCTTTCTGAGGTGAAAGTCAGAGCCTCTCTCTAAGTCAATGGTCATGACATGGACATTTGGCCCCCAGGAATGTTGTCTCGACAACACCTTGAGGAGAACAGGGCAAGCTTTTGATGCATGCACCTGTTTCTGGAGGGATTCCCAACCTAATTCCCAATCTGCACTCCCTGCAGAGACCTATTTGAAAAGAGACTTTTTCTCCCATTTAGTTATTCCTGAAAGAGAGCATACACTTTATGAAGTAGATTGTAAATTAATCTTCTTGTCTTTAATGAAAAGATCCTAAAGCAACCTTCTTGTCTTCTGATAGAAGGAATAAAAATATTTTCTACACCTTCTTGTCCAAAATTATTCAAAAGAGAGAGTAAAAAATTCAGGCTGAATAAGACTGCCAACAAAAATAATTGATATTACTACACGGTTCAACACACAAGTTTCTACATATTGATCAGGTCTTTGTTTTTAAAAAAAAGTAACAGTGACTCTTTCAGAAAGATTAATAAGACACTTGCAGATTTTTTCATTTTCATAAAAGGATTTTGTCAACATCTCAGATTATTGAAAAAAAACACTATATTTTTCACAGATTTTGGTAATTAGATTTTTTACTATATTTTAGGATTTTCCACTTTTGTTAATTAGAACTGCCATATTGAGAGAAGAAAACGTCTCTCTCTTGGTTGAGGAAAGAGGAAATCCAGTCAAAACAAAGATAACAAGATCCTTGCCTCACTTGAATTCCAGGTGATGCAAGGATGATGTTACTTGACTGCTACTTGCTTAGGTAAATTGGTAATAAACAGAAGACACAATCTGTTGTACTATCCCAGCATTTCTGTCACTTCATGATCCATTTGAAACATGCAATTCTGAAAAAAATAGCGCATGGCATATTTGCTGAGGTATTTTGGAAAGTAGCACGAGGGTTGTGACTTAGGGAATTCAGGAAATCCCCTGGAATTTGAATACTGAGATCACGTTTGGGCATTGACTAACACTAGCTTTCCAAACATAACTTCAGACATTGGTTTTATCTAATAATGCTCCAAGCAGTTTTGAGTAAGTAATCTGACACAGGGAAGCACCATGACTATACAGCTACCAACTCCAAAAGTTCAGGAGTTGCCATCCCTTTGGGTTCACAGGATCACAAAATGGTTGAGTTGGAAGGGACCTCTCAAGGGCCTCTGGTCAAGCAGGGACACCTAAAGCTGTTTGCCTAGGACTGTGTCCAGTGAGTTTTTTTCATATCTCCAGGTCTCGAGACTCCATAACTTGTACCAGGGCTCAGTCACCCTCACAGCGAAAAAGTGTCTTCTGATGTTCCAAAGGGAATCTCCAGTGTTTCAGTTTGTGCCCATTGCCTCTGGGCACCACTGAAGAGTCTGGCTCTGCCTCTTGGAACCATCCCTTAGGTATTTATATGCATTGATAATGCTCCTCTCTTCTATGGGAGGAGTGATCCAAACCCTTCATCATCTTAGTGGCACTCCACTGAGTTCTTCCTAAATGCTCCATAATTAAATGTTTCAGTTAAAAACAACATTTTACACTTAAAAACTCTCTGATTTGGAGACTTTTTTCCTTGTTTTGCAGGTCATTGTTGTCAAAGCATTCTCAAGTTAGTTTCTTATGCATTCATGAAAGTCATGTTTCCTCCCTTTCCCCTCTATACTCCTTTTTCTCCTATTTCAGATGGTCTCCTGAACCAAATAAAATTGACCAAACACATCAAGACCTGGTAAGGGAACTTTCATTTAATGTCGTCATTCTGTGACAGATATTAGTTTGAATGTCACTAAGCAACAAGAATGAACACTCTAGCATTCACCCAAAACCAGAGCTATGAGGATAAATGAAAATAAATAAATAAATAAGTTTGATATGCAAATTGCCTAGATTTTGAAGCAGTAAAGCTATTAAGAAAATTAATCAAGTTGTGAAAGATAATATCATGGGTGAAAACAAAAACACCAGGGACTGGCTTCTGCTGAAAGCTGAGGTCTGTCTGTACGTAGGAGACCTTCAGAGTCTCATACCGGTGATAAAGCTGCTTAAATCTGGGGGCAGATTTTTGGCTGATTCAGAAGTCTCGATCCACCGACCAAAAGTGATGCTTGAGCATACACTGATTCACAGAAGCGTCTTCCGTTCCTCCACATGGATCCAGGGAGTAGGGGGTGCCCTCGTGTGTAATCTCACTGGCTCTGGACAATTACTGCTGGGAACAGGAGTGTGCAGCAGAGGTAATTGATGTCATGCACTGCCATCTGCTGTGTCTCTACTCACACTACCACACGAAACTCAAGCCTGGAAGGTATGGAACTTGAAACAAAACTATCACTGCACGTCATTCTCGTACTTCAAGAACAGATTGCATAGGAGTATGGAGAACAGTTCCAAACCAATGCACAAATGAATACAAAGGACATTTGTGGCCACTAAAGATACCGAGTTTTACACAGTGAAGGAGACTGTTCATATTCTTTCATTTTAAAAATACAGATTTGATGTGTATTAACACATTAACAAGCAACAGCATATAAAAACAAACTAGAACAATCTTCAGTGTCATAAAATGCTTTACGAATATTTGGATGTGTTGGTGACTTTTATCCTATATGAAAATTTATGTTAACCCCCAAGAGAGAGCCTCGGAAAACCTGTCAAATACATTTGCTTTTATTCCAGCTCAGAATTTCATCAGGACAGGAACTATATTCTATTTATAGATAAAAAGCTTGTTGATAATCTGAGGGAGCAGCTGGTCTTTTGAAGTGCTAAAAGCAGATCACAAAGTGTTACAGGGCAATTGCAGAGTGAGAAAAGACATAGACTTAGCACAGTGCAGGACTTTGTGAAGGAAACAGGAGATTTGTCATGAAAACCTTGGGGATATTGGCACCCCTACCACACTCCTGTCAACTTCAATAGGACAAGCAAAACAGGTATAATCCAGTGGTACCTTGGTGCATTATGTTGTAGATCTCCATGGAAAAGGTGTAAGATCTGTTCATCTAAAACACAGGCCTGCTTTCCATCCAAGTGCTGCATCGTCTCCACACATGCCACCATGGAGCTATTCCATAACACATTTTGTAGTTTTTTTAACCTTCTCCATGGTATTTTTCTCTAACTGAACATTGTCATGATATACAAAGAAGAATTCCTACTGGAAAAGCAAAATGTCCTTACCCGCAGTACCCATTGTGCTTGGTTCTACCAGTCCTCAATCTCATTTTTACATGAGGGTAGCAAAGGTTAAGGGATGAAAATTGTTTCAGCATGTGTCCAAGTTAGGGATGAATAACCACACAGTCATCAACATACAATATCAGAATGAGTGATAATTCTAAAGCTATTTTATTTTCATGATTCTTTCTAATATTTCTTCCTTATGTATTTGTACCTCAATGCCTGAAGTCTTTTACAGTCTAAAATTGTTTAGCAGGATATAACAGTACAGGTGGTTTTGTTTCTTCAGTGAAATTCCTGTGACGGTGTGTGGACAATAACAGCTCCTATGATGTTAGTACTTTTTTCAGGTTGTGGGCATGGCATTACCACACTTAAACTAGAGAAATATGAACTACATGAAACTGCTATCCAAGGGTGTAAATTGGGCTGGCAAACCATACCAGAGGAGTTATATGCAGCTTTTATCAGGATGGAGCTATGTATCATAGTCCCACAAGGTATATCCAGAGTCCATTTCAATATAGTATTGTCATGATTGCTCTGGGTGACAGAACATTTGCAGATATGGGAAATTGAAAGATTTATATAGAATTCAAAACAATCATGATAAATCAGAGGCACAGTCAAACAGAAATATAATATTATTCAAAGGAGATGTGCAGAATTTAGTGCAGTTGCATAAAGACTGTCAGATGCACAGGTGCTGGGTGGCAGATGACTAACCAATTCTGAAATAAAGGAGCTGGCAGTTACTACAGATCACAAGCTGAACATGAGTCAACAACATCATGCTACTGCAAAAAAGAGAAACATCACACTGAGGTGAATAAATAGAAAATTAGTCTGCAGCACTGGCAAGATCATCTCTTCATCCTTCATGGCACTGGTCAAACTTCGATTGGAGTAATGCACTATATGTTGCTCATAAAGAAAACTTGTTGATAAGAGTCCCTGGGAGACTGATGACTGAATTAGGTCTGGAACATAATCTGGGAGGAAGAAAAGTGGGCATTTGACCTGTTCAGCCTGTAGCAGAAAAGACTGAAAAGGAACATGAGAACAGTGTGCACACATACAAAGACTGCTGTTTAAAGGAGACAAATTTGTTCTTTATACTCATTTTGAAGGAAACAAGAAGTAAGGGGATAAAATTTCAATCTGAAAAATTCATATTGCACACAGGAAAAATATTTTTGACAGTAAAAAATAATGAATTGCTGGAGAATTCTGGAGCTTCCATCCTAAGGAATCTTCGAAAACATGTTAGGCAAAAATGGATTATAGAGATACAGTGGATGCTGTTTTATTAGGTTGGCAGGATGCATAACATGATACCTTGAAGCTATTTTGAGCCTTTCTCTGCAGTGGTAACTCAAGAGAAAAGATCATTTTAAGATGGATAAGAATCAGTTGAAGGTAGCACTGTCTTTCTGATTATCTACCAGAAGAAAAGAGAGAAAAAGAGCCCCATCCTTTCACTTATAATGGAGGAGCAAAATCATTGACTGTAGAAAATTTTGCCTTTAAGGAAAAGTGAGTAAAATGGGGTGGGATTTTTTTTGTTAGGGTTATTTTTGGAGGTTTGGGGGGTTTTGTGGGGTGGTGGGTTTTTTGTTTGTTTCTGTTTTGTTTGGTTGGGTGGGTTTAGTTTGGTTGGTTTTTATGGTTTCGGTTTTGTTTTTCCAGTTCAGGAAGAGGAACCTGCATCTGATGGGTAGGATGATCCAACATACAAGTGGTGACTGAGGGAATTGAGCCTCCTTGAACCTAGACAGAAGGGAGCTGTCAGGTAATCTAATTGTAGGCCTTCTGCAACTTAAACAGGGTTATAGAGAAGATGGAGTCATATGACTTACAGGTGCCCAGCAAAAGCAATGAGCACAGGCTGCATGCACTAAGGCAAAGGTTTCACAGTGACAGTGGTTAAGTACTACAACAGGTGCTCAAGGAAACTGTGAAATTACCATCTTTGAGGATTTTCAACCCTTTATTGAATGAGGTGTGAGTAAGCAAGCAGACCAAGCAACTAAAAAATCCTGTAGGACTAGAGCACCTCCCCTATGAAAACAGGCTGAGAAAGTTAGGGCTAGACAAGGTTGTGTGGAGACCTCATAGCAGCCTTACAGTACCTTAAGGAGGCCTACAAGAGAGCCAAAGAGGGACACTTTATCAGGAACTGTAGTGACAGAACAAGGAGAAGCAGGTTCAAACTGAAATAAGGGAAATTTAGGTTAGGTATACAGAAGAAATTCTTTACTGTGAAGGGGGTGAGACACTGGAACAGGTTGCCCAGAGAAATTGTGAATGCCCCAGCCCTGGCAGCGTTCAAGGCCAGGTTGGATGAGGCTTTGAGCAACCTGGTCTAGTGGAAGGTGTCCCATCTCATGTCAGGGAGATTGGAACTAGATCATCTTTAATGCTTCTTCCAACCCAAACAATTCTATGATTCTGATTCTATAACATTGGGAGGAATGGCTCAGTTGCTTTGAGTTCTGGGGTTGGAGATGTTTGGATTTGTTTGGTTTTGCAAAGTAGGGATCTGCTTGGACTTTGCTAAAATGATCTCTGGTGGCAAGAACAACTCCCCTGTAATGCAGCAGTATTTGCAATAGATATTTGTATGAAATTGCACAGAGTGAAATCTATGCAAACATTAGCTGAAGATACCCCACAGAGAGGGGTTTTATTGAAAGTGCTGACTGCAATGCACATTAAATACTCTCTAATTTCTACCCTAGGTAGTAACTGAACTTAGCAGTAATGGAACTTCTACCTTGATCTGTAGGACTTGACACTAGAAATAATTCACTACATTGGATTTTTCATTCCCTTCACTTTTTTTCCCCACCCTCCATTGTAAAAGCTGTATTTTGTCTTATTTACCGCTGACCACAATCTTTAAAGAAATCTGTTTCTTGTAGTCTGTTTTATTCTATTGTTTGTGTGCTGCATTCCTTGTTGTTAAAACTTTTTCTAGGGACCCAATGGCTGGCATTGATTTTTTTAGTTTTTTAAGAGCATTGCAAAAATATTTCTTTGGGGGCTGAGGAAAGAACATGTGTAAAAAATTAAATTAACTTTAAAAAATATCCAAAATCAGTGGCTGTCCAGTGCTGGCATAAAGCCAGCCTTGACACCATCTCTAACTCACTGGCAAGCTGTTTGCAGGGATATTTCTGATATCATTTCCTTACATCCATTGCAAATTTCCTTTTCATAAGGTGTAAGGTTCTATACTACAGCTCTGGGAGCTATATTAAAGGATCTTATTATAGGACAGAAACAACAACATAGCTAGAAAGCTTGAGTGGAAGCTAAATATTTATAGGGAGTCCAAAGGGATTCCACAGAGATTGCATTTCAGTGGTTTAATGTATTGTGTATGTTAAAAAAAAAAATCTGGAATTCTAATAAGCATACCAAATACTATAACAGAAGTTGGCTAAATTTAAAAGACAAACGAACAAACATAGGAAGTAATCATGAAAAAGGCAAATTCCTCTGCATAAGAATCCCTCATGGCTGCAACAAGTCAACATCAAATACCATACTGGCATTCACTTTTTGTGCCTAGGTTCATCTCTCTTACCCAAGAAACTCACCACAGACTTGGTTTATGTGGATGGAAAGAGAAAGGCAACATCAAAGGGCAATTTACTCCAAATGGGATGAAGATGTGCATTTTTCTAGATCACGTAGAGAAAGATCTAAGAAAGACACTAAGCTCCTGCTCTAACTGTTGAATTCAGTGTCTACAGGTGGTGGGAATAAGTGCTGCCAACAAACCTATTTACAGCATATGGAGCAGCCTTTAAGGAGGGTGGAAGTTCATGTCTCAATAAATTCAGCATCTTGCAAAAGCCAAGCTCTCAACTAGGTTTTAATGGAACCTGAAGGAAATAGAGTAAGTTTTTAAGGCAATGTAAATTAATGACAGAAAAGAAATATAAACACATATTTTGGTTAGCAAGAGTAAAACAATCACAAAAAGGTACATCCAGATATTGCTGTACATTCAGCTATTGCTATACATTCAAAACAAAGTGCAAAGCAAAATATGCCTTTCCCTTTGGATCACCAGCATCCTTCTCCAGCTGTCCAGTGGTTTCATAACTGAAGAAAAAAAACTCCTCCATTTGTTTATACAGTCACACTGATGCCAGGGCTTTCTACAAAATCTCTCCTGATATTGCTTCTGCACTCCACCTGGGTCCACTTAAGCTCATTAGTGAGGAATGATACCCCACAGAGCAGTTCTCAGCAATGCTGCTTCTTTCCTCACATAGCAGAGCTAGCTGCTCTCCTGCATCTTACCATGCCGGGGCTGCATGGGATTGTGGCACTGCACTGTGACATTAGGCAAGCATCACAGCTCACAGTTTTGTCACTGGCCTCATTTCATACATCCTCAACATGGACACAGTAACCTGGCTTTTTGAGGTGAAAACGTTGCTTCCGTCTTACCTAAACTCATTTGGTTATGTTGAACTAATAAAATGAACCCTGAATAGCCTATTTTTCGGCACTGTCTCTTTACACTGTAATTACTGTGATGTTTGCTTCAGAGAAAGTGAAATGACGGAGACACCATCAGAGAAAAATGAAAGGAAAATATTAAAGTATGCATTTAAAAAAAATAACTTGACATGCTTGCAAACAGACTTTCAAAACCATAACATTGAAATCGTGGTTGTTGATTATTATTATATGTTTATCATGAGCAATAAAATCAGAATAAGACAGGGCAGTTTTTAGAAAGGAAAATAAAATGTGACCACAAAATACACCAAAAGAGGCTGATCCTGTTTTCAGAGAGTAATTTCAAAGATAACGGCAGCAACTTGCAATTGATTTTCCTCGTACATACTCTTCAGCAGTTGGAAACACTTATTTGGTGTAGCTTGGTCTGCAGTGGAAGAAAACAAGGAGCACAGATAAAGGACACAGCTGGACAGACATCACTCTTGCTCAAGTCAAGACATTAGTCTGTGAGTCTGAGTCAATAAGGTGCAAGACCAGGTACAGGAACAAATTTAACACAGATCAGGCCAGGACCAGCTTAAGCACAGCCTCCAAGGCAAGGGGGGAGAAGCTACCAACAAGACCTGTCTTGAATGAACCTGGACCATATCCCCTGCAACTGCCAGGCAGGATGCACACCATGAAAGCTGCTGCAGCCACTGAAACCACAGCTGTCATGGCACACAGGGATGGATTTGAGACTGAAGTACTGCATATTGTAAGAGTTGATGAAGCTGTGAGACACAGAATAAAGTTTTCCCAGTGGCCAGATCTTCTCAGCTTAAAAATATTTTACATATGTCAGAGCTGACATTACTTCTCTCTAGTTTCTTATGCCTCAGCAAGAAATTCAAACATTCTAAGGTAGTGCAAAGAAGACTGCTCTAGTGCTTTGACATTGGTGAAATATATCATGCTGTTTTCACAAATGATTTGTCATGGCCTTTGCTCAGAAGATTTTCTAACTAAATTTTGCAAACTCATGGGTTTTTGATAAGTATCAAATTACATAAGAGCTTATCTTTAAGGAGCAGATGAGCCCTTTGAGATCAGTGAGTTTATTACTTGATGCAGGATTTATTGAGTGCTTCCAGGAGAGTTCTCTATTCCTCCTTACTCTCAATGCATTTATATAACTTTTAATATATAAAAACTGGGACATATTGCATAGGAAATATTTGGCTGCTCCATCTCAGAGAAAAATTTTCACTCTCCCAGGAATCCTTCTGCCAATCCTTCACTGCCATCAAAAGCAAACAGACTTTCATGACTGCTGCCAGCCAGGAATTAAGTAGTTGCCTCCTGTCATATGGAAACAACAATCAACTTTAATCAGTCTGTAATCTGCCAGTAGCCCTTCAATAAGAAAACCATCCATTTATACTTCATTAATCATGTTTCAGTAGAGTAGGCTAGGATCTGCTAGTTCTGTGAGCAGAAACAGACTCTGTTGAGGTTACGTTTGGGGTGTTTTTGCAAGGCCACAAAAAGGGGAAAAGCACAAGTATGTATATGTATGTGTGAGTGAGTGAATGAGTTCCACCAGAGTTTGCCAGCTGGAGGAGAGACATTAATCTGCGTTGCATTACATCATTAAGCAGATATGAGAAAGCACCACAGCCATTTTTGCTTAGCTTTACATCTCTTCAGACTGCACAGGACTTTACAGATTCAGAAAAACCTTAAGACCCAGAAAGAGACCAAGAAAATAAAAAAGCTTTCAAAATTAACTTTTAAAAAACATTGCCTATTCTCATGGCTTTTCAAAAGTAAAGTACTACTTTACTTTTGGGAGCCGCAACAGCCTGAAGAGAAAAAGTCCCCACAAGCAATCTTACTTGCTTCAAAAGACAAATATAATATTGACAAATGAGTTAAAACTCTTAATTAAAATATTAGGTGAAATTTTTCAACTAGCCTCTGATCCATCTTTTTATAAATTTATACGTAAAAAAAGCTTGATCTAATTGAACATATATCTTGCAATCAATGCAAAGCTCCCATGATTGTCACAAGTATGTGTAATGACGAACTAGAAGGATCTGAAAGTGACCCAGAAGATTATTTAGGAACAGCAAACCTACCTGTTGTAGTTTCAAATTTTTCATGGATTTTTTTTTTCTCTCCCTTTACCAATACAGTGGTTTGGGAGTTGGAGAGCCAGGATGAGATGGCTTGTTGAAGCCAAGCCCCTCACTACCTGTTCCCAGAGCCAGCTGTCTAAAGGCTAACAAAAGGATGGCTGATAGCTTTGCGTTCCAATGTGAAGGCTGGGGAGAGGACTGGGAGAGGTGGGGAGAGAGGGGTTTCCTGGTGCTGGCCACACTTATCTCCTCAGTCTGCTTGGGTGCCAGTCACCACTTGCTGGGCTGGTGGCAGCACTGGGAGGGTGTCCTGGTTCGCCCCCGATTCTGCACACCCTGTGTCGCTCTTCTGAGGGGACAGCTGCTGCTGCCTGAATTCACTGCAGACTCACTGAGGGGCCAGTGGCACCTGCAGAGGAGTTGCCAACCCCCCACACAATGCTTTTGGACAAAGGATGGTAGGTGAGGGTCCTTGCACTGCCCATGGGAAAGGTTTCATACCATCCCTGTGGCCACCACTCCCACGTGAGTTTTGGAGCCAGTGTCTCTCCCTATCCCCTGCCTTTGCCTTGCCAGAGCCCGTGAGTGACTCGTAGTGGCCACTGCCTCCTCAGGTGAGGCATCACCGCCTGCTGTCTGTGAATAGAACTGCACCAAAGGGGCAGAGATACAACTAGATTTATTTGAAAGTTTTGGTTACTGTGTTGCTCTTTGTTCTGCTCTGGTTTTGGTTATGCATATATATATTTGTAGAAATAAACTGTTACCCTTTTCTCTACATTTGCTGATTAAAGTCTCTTAATTTCAAAGTTTGTGGTGGATTTTGGCAAGAACTCCCTTCCTAGTCCAGAAGGGTTCCTCACTTTCTGTGATAGACTTCTTAGTTTCTTTTAAACAGAGATGCTACCAAGAGTTTATTGTAAAAAAATGAAAAATAAAAAATACCAGTGCTTCTCTCCATCATCTGGTGTTTCACAGCTTCCATGAGAGCAAAATGAAGACTTAGATGTAAGTACTGCTTTAGCCAGCTTTTGAATTTTGGAAATGCCTGAAGTGCTCCTCACGTTTTCAGCTTGGTTTTGTCAGATTTGCTCATGAGTCTTTCCTGGATTGTCACTCTTGTTTTGCTCTTGGAGCAAGCGCCACACAACTCAGTGATCCTGTCTTTCTCTGTCTACATGGTGCAGTAGGTAAAGTGCAACAACCTCTATGTTGCCTTTTAAGGTACTGAGAGGTACCACTTTGGTGCCTGTGCCTGCTTAACTATAGACTTGGAATTAAGAGGGAAAAAATCTCATAGAAGAGAGTGATGTACTTCACCAGCATATTTCATACAGCTACAGCAGTAGGATGCAGACAGACTCAACAGGTCATTTCCACAGGTTGCTGCTGGTGGGAGCCAGCTCCCACCCTCTGAACAGGATCAATAAGCCTCATACTCTGAAAAATACCTAGGTACCTTCAGAGAGGAACTTAACCAGTTTGCATACTGGCCTTGAGATGACTTTCTGCAGTTCAACAATATCAATCCCACTTTATACACCTGAAAACTTGCACTCATTCCCTTGTAAGCTGGTGCTGGAGGATCCCAGCAGCACTTGAAACACCCCAGCCAGACCACCACTGTTTGACATGCAAACAGCATTTTGCACATCACGAATACCTTTCCCGGGTTCTCTCACTGCCAGACAGAATTCAAGCTTGAAAAGTAATGTCAGAAGTGGAATCTCCTCTAGCCATACCATCCCTGGTTATCAAAAGCATCCACCTCCCCTTTTTCTGTCAGTGAAGCCCTTCAAAACAAAGGCCCACTCACAGCAAACTCAGTAGGCAGTCCTTTAAGTTGCAGGAATCATCAAAATCTTGTATTTCCAGAGCTCATCTCTTTGTGCCTGCTCCTCACAGGGTCCAGTTCAGAGGTCCCTTCTGACAACACCCTTGCTGGCAGCTTTGACAACCCATCTGAGCACAGCTCCTCTGCCAGTCCCAAAGCTCTCAGCCCTCTGGGGTTCAGGCTGCATGCAAGGAACTCGCTTTCAGGCACACATGGCCTCGTGCCATGATGCCCCTGCAGCAGCATATCAACCTCTTATCCCCACTGTCAGAAATCCCCTGCATGTTTAATCTAAATGCTCATATCCTCACTGCCAAGAGTAAGAAACCACTAGTACTTGGAAATCAGCAGTTAGAATCACTGACCATTACTCAGCTGATGGTTAATGCCGTCCCCAGCAAAGCCCTGTCCTTTTCCCAGGCCTCTAGCCCTGCCACCAGCTCATCAGTCACTGCCTGCCCCTTCTCCCCTAGACAGGCAGGATCAGACCTCAAGGCCCCACTACTCGACATCCAACCCAAGAGACCTCAAGGCCCCACTACTCCAGACATCCAACCCAAGCTCAGCCCTGGCAACTCCTGTCTTTGCTCAGGTAGTCCAGCCCCATCCTCCTCCCAAGTGCTGATGATGCTGCAGAGGTACCACCCACACACCTCCCTGGTACCCAGATCTATCCACATACTGTGCTAGTGGCCCCTATGACTGCATAGCCCAACAGTACCTGCTAGTACTTGCCACTCATTTTCAGGCATCATTTCACATTAATTACTATTGTCTTACTTCATTAACAGCAGCAAAACACTTTGTTAAAATCACTTCTCCATTCAAGTTCACTGCTGGTACTTCTGAGAAGACAAGCAGCTCAGGGTTTGCAGCAATGGGTCAGCTGAGAGGTATAGACCTACAGACAGTCACATATTAATTTTGCATTACAGGAGAGGATGAAAAAGCTCTGACATTTGCTACTACTACATCTAAGAAAAAATGTAAACTGATAGAAAGCCAAAGGAAACACAGATGGGTTCTGTTTAATATGATGCCATATTGCGATTTTAAAAGGTCATATACTGTGCTGTATGACTTACTTCACTTGGAAATGAAAACTTCTGGATTTCTCTCATTTGCTCTCCCTTAAACTAATGGCAGCAAATGTTTGAAGCAATTGCTCCCACTAAGCTTCACTCACTATTAAATTACTGATAATTTGCAATGCAAGTCCGGGCCATGGAAGGCTATTTCCATGTAGATGTTCGATCTGGCACCCTGCTGAACCTAATGAATCAATTCAATTTTGTAAAATTTATTTTTATTCATTTGTCTTTATTTTTTGCTGGGGAAAAAAGGCTAAGTCCCTGCAGACACTGTTCAAGGGGACTAAACCCTTGATAAATGTATTCTGAGCTCTGTGAAAAAGAACAGAACAAACTTTCTAATAGGCATTTCAGATCTGGTGGAAACATGAGAGCATTTGCTGTGTTTGGAGATCTGTATTCCTGTGGTCTCTGCAAACTATGCACATTATTTATCCTGATCCTAGGCAGGATCCACAAGCCAGATTAAAATCCTAATGATGTTTTAGTTGTCTATATCCAAGGATTCATAGCTACCTTTAGGTACCACATAACTATCAAGATACTGAAACTACCTTCTCAAACATTCCTTACTCACCACCTTCCCGTAAGTTTTGTTCGTGGTGCATATATGTTTGACTCTAGCTGATGCTGTTGTGTTTTCTCTCTGGACCCCTGTTCTAGTTACAGCCAAGGACAAGGTTAATTTGTAGCCAAGAGGGAGCAGAGTGTGGCGCCATGTGGGCATGTCCAAGTTGTTAGTCTATACCATCCAAGTCATCGCTGTGGGGTGGAACGAAGGGTTTCTCACTTCCAGGAAGAAGGGGGCATATCTTTGGTGGAAGAAAAAGGTTCCACATGGAGTGTCTACAGCCATATTGTTTCTGTTCTATGAGAGCAAGCAGCAAACAAGGTGGCAGGATGGTGCCGGCTCTGGTTGTGTTGGGTTGGACTCAGAGAGCATTTTGCATGTAATCACCCTGTTTTATGCACTGTTGTTATTAGTATTGTTGCTGTTCCTGTTTGTTTTCTTATGTCATTACTGTTCTCAGTAAATCATTCTTATCTCCACCCATAATCTCTGCCTTTTGCCTCTCTCACCTGAAGGGGTGGGTGGGGGAAGGGGCACAGCTGTGTGGGGAATAACTTCCAGCTGGATTTAAACCACGACAGACATCTCCAGAAGGGTTTTCAGTGTTTGCGACCCCTCTTCTGTTTCCCAGAATCCAATCTGCAGGGCATTTTCAGAGTATGACTAGTCATTTCAGACATGCCCACAATGCACAGGAGGTGCTGTTGGTTGTTATTTCCACTGAGCACTCCTGTTGATAAAGTACTGGGGCAAGCCAAGCAAAACTCAAATGACTCTTTTGCAGTAAGGATTTTAATTAAAAACTCTGTTTCCTTATGTTCTTCTTCACACACTATCAGATTATTATCTGCTAGTTATCTACCAGTTGTTCATAGTGCTTCTCAATCTTGCTAATTGAATATCCTCAGGGCCATAAACATGGAAACCTACAGTCCAGTGGGCAATATGTTTATCAGATTCTTGGCTTACATTTGATTCAGCAACAAATATTGTGTAAAGATGAAGCATCCTCAGCTGAAGACAGTGCAGTAGGTCACCTTGGGATATGCAGACAAATACTTCTTAAGACAGGTCTCATGTGAAGTAATAAATCCTGTTCCAAATTAGATGGAGAAGGAACTCGAACTCACGCAGCATTGCAGATAGGTTCTTTTATCCCACAGATAAAGGAGGATTTTCTTAAAAGATCAAAGACTTCTGTAGGAGACTATGATGGTGTACCAAGGAGACATGCAAAGCTGTGCTCCAATAATTTAAAGAGTAAAATCTATGTGACATATCATTTGAAACCAAAAGGAAAATTCAAGTAGTAATAGAATTTGGGATGACTTTAAAAGCTGTGCCAGAAGTTTTATTGATGAGGCCTGGGAGATTTGTACTTGTAACAGTACTCATGATTCTGGAGCATCACATTCAGGGTTGCAGAGCTTCAGTCTGAGCACTGAGACCTAGGGCTGATCTGAGGTCAGTCCCACATTAAAACAGGGGAGACAAGTCAGACCTCCTGCAACAAAATTCAGAGGAAACTGATCTCAGTTTATATGATGTTGTTAATTTTCTCATTTATCCTATTTTGTAAGATCCCACCAAGTTATCTTGCCCTGGGGTATCTCAGAAGTTTATCCCAGCTCTCATTACCAGCTAGTCACTTGCATGCTAGGTGAACAGTGACATTGACTGTCTGGATTTGCTGATATCTGCAGCACTGAGATATGTACTGAGTCGGCAAAGCTGAGTTTAAATAACAGGTCACTATCTAACAAATTTTATTGAGACTCTAAGATGTCTCTGAAGGGCAACAATTACATTTGTGAGTTTGTGTAAGATCTGCAGGGAAAATGAGAGGCTGGTATATTGAGACATTTATAAAAGGCCCTTAAGAATTTGCATTAGTGATGAAGTAATTTGATTGTAGAAGTCTGAGGTCATTTCATCAGAGGCAAATAAAAAAAGAAGACTTAATATCATATTAAAATCATATGAGACCATTTTGCTCCACGTAAGTGACATTTGAATGCATTTCTAAAGCACTGTTGTGGGCAGTTCACCTGAGAACAATGTCCATAAACCATAATGTACTGAAAAATCTCTATATTGCTAAAAGAAAAGAAAGGAATTTCACACAGAAATGAGAATCATTTGAGAGTCTCTTCACAATGAGGAAAAGATGGCCCAATACGGAGCAAAAAATACTGTAAAAATAAAACATTTGGAAAATATTTGAGGCACAGAAAGGAAAGGTTACAGTGGATTATATATGATAAATGAGACCAAAATGGATGACCTGGACCTCTACTTAATGAAAAAGAAAGCTGGTAGCAGATGGCTTTTGGAAGGGCAATTCATTTAGTACCCTTTTTTTTTCTTCCATCTTTCTGCTTCTATCTTCATTAAGAAAGTAAACTGATCTCAGGCAGCTGACACAATTAAGATCAGTGATAAAGTAGTAAGGACTCAGGCTAGAACAAAGACGAGTCAGAGATTACTCACCTATGTTACACAAACACCTAGTCACACTCTCACCATCTCTAGCAAACTTAGGGACCTGCATGAACTAATCTTTACACTTTTCAAAATTCATGGATAAAAAGAGAAGTACCAGAAAAAGGCAGAAGGCCCATTATAGTGCTCATCTCTGAGAATGGAGAAAGGACACACTTAAAAAATAACTGTAGAATGGCTGACTTAAGTGCCATGCAAGGATAAAGACCAGAAAATATAAACAAAGTTTTTGAGGCAATAGGGAGATAATCATCAAGCTAATATATTTTTTTTAAGACCAAACTGTGAATTCTCAGTATGAAACTGGCTAAAGGGGTGGGTGAGAATCTTATGATCCCTTTGTGTAAAGAGAACTGTGAATAATGCAGTAAGTAATTTTACATTTGCATACAGCATGTGCAGAAATATTGCACATAATGCTGGTATCCATATTTTACAAAGAATGGAGAAGAAAGAGAGGGCTAAAAATGAAAGACTAATAGAATAACTTAAGAACGCAAAAAATATCCCTCGTATGAAAACTAAGATGTTGAACTATGGAGCTAACAAAATTGCCCCCGAAGACTGAGTAGGTTTAATCACAGCAGGCACTTTCATGATGACAAATAGCTCATTGAATGTACCTATGAACCAACAGAAAGGAAAGAATGGTAAGAATTAATAACTAGAAGTTAGATACAAGCTGGTTTTAGGAAAGGCTCTCCATTCTTTTTTATCTTCAAAACAAGACTGCCTTGAGTACTGACCCTCTGGAAATAACAAAATTTGGGAAAATATAAAAGTATGTTGAAGCTCAAACAGTACAGGGAAAAGTATATTCACTATGTAATTTTCTTTTCCGTTTGACAGAGTCTCCAAATAAGCTAGAAGTATTTAAATAGGAACCTCATTCATATATGCAAACAAAAGCCAAATTAATTTAGCAAGCACTCAAGGTATCATTTATTTGGAGATTAGAAAACTAAACAATACAATGGACTTACCAAGGCATACGCCAAAACACTATTTGTTTGTAAAACAATGCCTCGATACAGCTTTCACCTTTTTCTCAAATATTGCACCAAATAGTCTTTTAGGTCCCAAACCCAAACAGTGTCATACAAGCTTCATGAAAAATTTTAGATATAAACCGGCATAGTCATCCAGCTAATTCAGATAATGCTGCATTTGATTTGTATTATGCTGGTACCACTGAAAGCTGGGTGAAGTAGAGTATTGCAGAGTCAGAGACATACTGTAATTCCGCTAGTGCTTATGTGTATGTGAGCACACACCAAAAGATAAAACCATAACATGAACTTGTCAGTGGACTTAAAATGATGCTGATGGAGAGCTCATGGGTTGTAAGTCATGATGGCATGGTAACAGTTGGCTTCCTCTGGCAAAAGGCGTCAGAGCCATTGTACCATTTGGTTGTACATGAACCTCACATAAGCACACAACAGAAAGAATGACCCTCCCCTGCCCCTGACAATAAACTACCTGTATAAAATAGGAGGCTGAACATAACATGTGCAGCTGCCAAAAGAGAGGGCATTCTTCCAAGCCCAGTAGCACCAGTGATACAGAAGTGTGCACCATGCCAGGGTGCCCTTGCGAGTAGAGAAGTTAATTAAATGCATTAGATTGAAATCATGCCATTTGCTCTAGGAATTATGTAATGTTAGTTTATTTTAAAAGTCTTAAAAGCTTTACAACAAATGTAAAATATGAAGTCAGATAACCAACTCAAAGGTTTCCATGTGGAAAGGCAATTGTTTTGCATTGTTGCTGGTTATTTCCACATGACCATTTACCCTGGAGTGCTATTACTGCACTGGTTGTATGGTGAAAGGGATTAATTTTCTAAATTCAAATTCCAATTAAAATCAGTGAGTGGTTTTATTCCCTTTCCCTCCCTTTTCACAAGTGTCTTATTTCTTCATCCTTTGTACAACCAGGACACGTGCATAGGTAAGCAGTGGGAGTTCAGCCTCATAAAGAACCCTCTTCAGGTTCACTGCCATTATCAAAGCCTATTAGCACACTTGGCAATAGACATGACAGTCAAGAAAAAGGCAGTGTTTCATTGCATCATATAAAATAAATGAAATATACTGTTAATTTATGGTAATTTTTAGGTATTTTAGAAAGCAACTATATTTGTAAATGACAGAGTCTTCAGAGTTTGTGGAGGGGGAAACAATCTAATCTAGCACACAGGGCAATGCAGACAGAGCCTTTGCTCTGAACTAGAGTGGGACAAGCACATGCCTCACCTCCACAGAGACTATCATGTCTAAATTTCCTTCAGCAAGGTCAGAGAGAATGGCATACCTTGGCCTGGGATTTCATGACAGTTTGCAGCTCGAGGCATATACATAGTAGACTGGGCAGTTGGTCATCCAGAAATATCAGGCGGTTTATGGTGCACATGTGTATAGCAGCCATGAAGCACTGAGTTTTCTGGATGGTGCCACTGAGTTTTCTGGATGGTGCTGTGCAGTCACTTCTGTGAAGCAGGTGTTGACACACTTATGTTGCACAACCTATAAAGCTGACACTCTCTCAGATTCCTGTTTACTGCATGTATACTACAACATGCAACCCTCCACTTGGGAACTCCCAGATAGAGGTAATTTTAGTCATGCCACTCTCCCCTCAGTAAAGCTGTGCTTTGGTGTGAGTTACACTGCAGATGGTAAATCACACACATGATGAAAGTCCTCCCTCACTCTGCCCGGAAGGGATGTTTCCATGAAGCTGAGCACCTCTCCAGCTGCCAGATAGCCCTCAGGCTGCAGTCACTGGCTCTGTCTTTCACACAGTCTTATTTTCAGCACGTCTTCCAGTCTGTGCAGACTAACTGCTTTAATGGCTCTTTCCAGCATGTTGTCAGACCCATTGTTTTATCAAATTATAAAGAATCATACTATTAAGAATCATGCCCATTTCTAACACAAGTTTCCACTGAGTCTCCTAAGTAAAATTGTTTATTTTCATATTGTAGGGGTAAATAACTTTATCAAAAGATACTGCTACCAAGGAGACAGTTGTTTTCACTAAAGAACTTTCCTGCCTAGAATGAGGCATCTTTCTCAGAGACAGCTTTAGATGTTCCTCCGCATGCATTCCACAGAAATTGACTCCCAGGATACAAAAGAGATAATGCTCATAGACATGCTACAGGGCCTCAGCAGTCAGGGGGGAGCCAAAATCAGGGAAGCAATGATAAAGCCTGGGGAATGAACAGGAGGTTTGCCTTTTCTCAGGCCCGGTGCTGCTCACAGAATTGCTAGCTGTTTTTTTGTAAGTTTTCAGTGTCCTCACCTCCGAAATAAATATTTTTTAATTCTTTCCATGGCTTTGGCATTTTCAGGGGAGTATCTGAGTATATTTTGCTTTACACATATTAATACTGCTGTATCTATCTAGCCAAAAGAGAAGGATACATAAAAGTGAGCTGCGTGCAGACCCATAACCTTGAACCAAGGAGAAGATGTGGTAACAGTGAGGCCCCAGCTGAGCATTGGTTCTGATTTTTTTCTCTTTCCCATCATTCATCCCTTTTGTGAAACCAGTAAAATGCTTTAACCTGTTTTTCACATAGCTAAGGGGGTGCTATGGAGGCATTGCTAATGGTATGGTTTGCCTGAAAGTGCCTAAACAGATCATATATCATTTGGAGTAGTCTCAGATGAGCTAATATCAAAGACACAGATGATTCATTAAATTGAAGTAGGAGAGAGGAATATATTAACCCTTTGACACACTCCACCAAACCTTCCTTAACAAGATTTTTGTTTAAAAACAGGGAAGCAGGTGTGAGGGTGAGAGAGCAGGTGGGAGGGCAAGAGTTTGAGACTAAATGGGATATAAGTAAAACCTCTGGAAGGTTAATTCTGACCTGTGTGTCCTGTCCAGTACAAAAGGCAGGAAAGAACTACTGAAATCCAGTTGTAAGAAGGAGAGATCATTAAGCAGAAAAGGGCATAAATTCAGAGTTAATAAAACTATTAAGAATAGGCATGTTACAAAAATCTCACATGACAGAGCAGGAGAGCCAAAACTGCATTTTTAACCTAACCATCATTTCTTGCATATTCCCCTTGTCCAAAACTGCCCATCTCCTCTTTCAGGTAGAATCTGTAGGTACAGATTCAGTAGCACAGACAGAAAGATCAGCTCAGCAGGGAGAAATGACATATTCATCCGCTTGTGCTGCTCACCATACAGGGAAAAAAAGAAAAAAAAAAGAGATTTTTTTTTTAAATTATATAAGACAAATGAAACAAATAAAAAAATCCATAAATATTTGGTCATTGTTAACTGAAAGTCTTCACACTTACAGAAGCAATTTAAGAAGCTTAAGGAAGCTACGGTGCAAAGAAATTCTTGACAGGTCCGTATCTTAGAATTTTTGAATAAAAATTCAACCCTCAGAAGCATAAAAATTAAAACATACCAGATGTTACAGGGATTTGACATAGTTCAACATGGGTAAAGTTACAAGTTTATTAACTACACCAGCTGTTAATGAAGGATTTGCAATTTTTTCATGGGACATAGAGTTGGTGCATGTAAGCACACATAAGGGGCATGAAAAAATGTTGCAAAAGACCAAAAATACAAGAACTCATTAAATAAAATAAAATAAAATAAATAAATGAAGTGTAAGGGAATGTAGTAAATTAAATGAACAGCAGAGGTCCTTGTTAAGCTCCCTGCAGCCATACAAAGAAGAAGAGATGCAATAAAGGATCATTTAGTTTACCAGCAAGGATTTTTACGAGCTTTTCTGAACTGCAAAATCTTTTCAAATTATAACACTTGTAATTAAATTATTCCTTTGAACTGAATAGAATACAGGCACTGTAAAGTTGTCCCCAGCTCAAGCATCTCCACAGATGAGGTCAGCCAATGAGTGTGAGCTGGAACTTGGCATCACGTCGGGAAGGACTGCTCGCCAGACATGCTCATGAGCCCATCCTGAGACTTACTAAGAAAACATTTACATGGGTGACTAACTTATGTTTAAGCAATTTTATTAATTAAAAGGGCGGATATAAAGAAGTTACAGCTTTAGAATTCACAACTATGTTTATCTAAAATAACACCAAAATGCCTCTTGGCACCTATTGGTTCCTTTTTCACCTTGAGCACTTGAAGGAAGGGGCATGCAGGACAGTTTTGTTTCAGAGTAGGTAGAGTTTTCCAATTAATAGTTTTCAGGAACAGCAGGGTTTACTGAGGCATACTGCTGTGCAGATGGTGGCATTCAAAACAGTTTAAGTTAAATGTAAGGGGGGGAGCAGGGGGGAAAAGCATAGGTTTGTTGATACTACATAGACTGCATTATATTCCATCTGTCTGCATTGCATGTGTATGCAAATAGATCACTTTTTCATGGAATAATATATATAGGTAAGTACATTCCTGGCACAAAAGCAGGCAACACAGAACAAATACAAGAAAATAGCTTAGTAGAAGTGTGTAACAAAATTCTGTCAGCAGGCTGGAAGCCCAGAATGCTACCAATCTACAGCTTCACGCTCTGCAGCCTGCATTTCACTTTATGGCTTTCTCGAACTATCACCATTTGAGGATCAAATTTTACATGCTGGGTGGTATGACTTTAAGATTTATCCCTCCCAGTCTTTACTGGACCAAGAAGAGAAACAAATAACACTCACTTCTGGTAAATTCTGGCAACTTTTCTTCAAAATCCTGAACTTTAAAGCACATACTTCATAGCTGGCATTGATAGTGCAGCTTGTCTGTAATTGTTTTTCCTGCCCAGTGAAAAGCTGAACAAATTCAGGGAATTGCAGACCCTTCAAAAGTACAGTATGTGCATGATCAATAGCAACCATGTTTACCTTTGCAGTTAAAACATCTGAAGGCTGCATAGTGAGGTATAAAACTGCACTTTGCAACTGATCTAGCTTTGGTCCAGGTACCTCACCTGAGAGACAGATTTCTACATATTTTTGTTTGTTCTCTTGCTGGGTATAAGTAGAGATGAAGAAAATTCTTAACTCCATGATGCAAAGAGAGATTGGTACTATCCACCTCTGACTGGCCACTCAAAATCACCCACATTTCCATCTCGACCTCTGTAGCTCTTTCCCATTTACAGAAAATCTGGTTCATCTAGCCAGCTTGTTACAAAAACACAGCTACTAACTCTGAAAAACACAGATTCTTGAGTAATAAGTGCTACAGAAAGCCCTGAAGTAATCAAATACTTAATAAATCCCCAGCATGCATTTCAGTGTCATGGGATTGATGCAGCGATTTCTCTTTCAGTGCTGCACTGAAGGGTTCAGTAGGTGCAGAGCTGCATTGTGCTGAGCCCTATGAGTGAGACTCCCCCACCCACTAGAGTTACCCATATAACTGGTCATCAGCTGGTTCACTAAGAAAACCCTGTCCCAGTCCATTCAGACTCATTTATCCCTACTTAGCAAAGTGTGTGGCGGACACAGTCCTGAAAAATACAGTTTCACTCATGAATTTGAGCTCCCATGTTTTCAAGCACAGGTTCTATGATGTTGTGCTTCTAAATCACAGGCAATGATTATACCAAACTTTGCAGCAGCTTTTGATAGTCAAGCAAGCTGAGGAAACCATCTAGCAAGGACACTTTTGTGTACTTGAACATAAAATAGTAACAAATCAGTTTAGTTTTCTTTTTGCTTCATATCACTGGAGACAGAAAGAGAATTATGTAAAGAGTTGGAGTGACATTATGCAGCTTTTGGAATATGTGTCAGTGTCTCAACACTCACATTAACCATGCCTAAGTCTGCAGAGTGGTTTATATTCACCCATGCCATATGCTTTCCAGCAGAGAAGTTATAGTGAACTCTCTCTAAAGCAGCAGCCTCATTGATTATTCAGTCAAATGAGGTTTGCAGCACATCTTCAGTATAACTGCATCCCAAGTAAGCAAAAATATGTAACAAAATGGTAGTGATACTCCATCTTTCCAATCGGTTTGCATATGCTAAGTACAGCCACCTTTTTTTTTCCAGTCTTTGGTGTATTCTGTTTCCAGAAATTCTGTCACTGTGCTTTTATATTAAACCTCACTTAAAAGATTTCTCAAGTTTCAGAGTCCTCCCCTGACAGTATGCAAATCCAGAATTACCACATGAAAGCAATGCCAGTGAGTTTAGCCAGGAACGCTTCAAACAGGATGCAGAGCAAATACGTAAAAACAATTTCCCATCTATCAATGCTTTATGTAATCAAATTATAACTGATTTTCCAGCACAAGAACCTAAAGATCAGTGAGTGAAATGATGATCTTTATTCCACATGCTGTGCCTGTAGTGGAGATTTACCACCTCTATACCAATACATGGTCTGCTAACTAATCACATAATGATTTATGGTCGTTACACTGAACTGTTGGAAACTTGCCACATATGGTATGTAATGAAGGAAATTGCAAACAGCTTCTCATATACATTTGTGTCTATTCTTCCAAATAGTTTGGGATTCTTCAGTTTTGGGAAAGCTGAAAATTCTCTATTTCTTCCACACACTGAGGTTTTGCAGAAAAATTTCATTTGTGAGAAACAGCTGTTCTTTTGGATTTCAACATTATCTATCAGATGTAGACCCATTTTTAGACATGATACCATTTTCCATATCCTCATTTACTCCTGAATGTTAAACATCACTCTATCACCTCTCTCATTTAATGCGGCGTCACTCTTCCTGTTTCCAGGATGACTGCCGGAGTTTTCCCCCCGCTGGACCAACAGGAGGTGACACATCCACCCTTCCGGGAATTGAATTCCATCCACTGAAACGTTCTCTGCTCTTTGCCCCATATGTATAGTACCTTCATCCAGGGCTCTCTTCTGTAACTATGTAACTGCCTAGCAAATCAAGGCATGAAGGTCTTCTTCATACGAGAGACAATATTTGTCTCCAAGGAGGATCCCACATAAAGGCAGAAAATTTAATTTGGCTTGTTCTCATTTTGTTTTTCATTTTTAAACAGGTTGCACTGCCACAAACATCAAGAGACGGATCTGAATTTCTCCTGTGTCATTTTCACCCTTCAAAAGTAATCATCTGACACATGTATTCAACCAAGAACAGAATTTGGTTATGCCACATCATCAGAGAAATGATGGGAGACTATAATCTTTAACTAAACACCAGATAATTAAAGGGGAAAACTTTATTTTAGCAAATAGCACCTTTCTCTTTCAAGAAACTATGCATTTATTGGTATGGCTGCTTTTTCTGAACTTAATTAAATCAACAAGGCCCCATATAAGCTTGCACAGCTGTATTGCCTTCCTGCAGTTTCAAATATTTTTATAATCTTGGGTGGAGCGTGGGACACCAGGTGCTGCAGCATCTGAAAACAGATGAATTTTTTGTAAAGTATGTTATACTCCCAAAGTGGAAATAAACATTTATGCATTCTCATGACTAAAGAATCCTCTTTTATTCTTTAACAAGCAGCAATCAGAACACAGACTATTAACAAAATAAAACAAAACAAAATACACTGTAAGGTAGAGTAGAGAAGTTTTAATGTTTCCTGGAAATAAATAAGCTAACATTTCTTCCTTTCTTTTGCCTATGTGAATAAAAAAAAAAGCTGAAATTAAAAATTTTATCATACATCACCTTCTCCCTTGATGTTAAGAAGTGACACAGGCATTTTAAAGCAGGTAGATACGCTTTCATTTTTAACTAGATCACTCTTTGAAGAGCTTGGTATTTCGAGAAAGGAGAGGAGGAGAAACAAATGAAAGATGGGGAATTGTTAAATGATTTTCAAATCATGTTTAAACCTAAATGTTAATCACATATACACAGATGGGTTGAATTACTAGATAATACCCTAGCAAAGCACCTCTAGAACTTGCTTTTCATTTCTTGTTATATTCTCAGGATTCGAACATTAAACACAAATTAGTAGCCAAAAATTAATGAAAAGAACTTCTAGATACCAAATAACCTTCTGCACAGCATGTGGTAAAATGGGATTACTGTGATGATGGAAGAGCAAGTGAAACCTTTGGTAGCTACAACAAATCCCTGTTGTGAGTTAGCTGCCTGTTTGACTCCTCTCTCAGTAAGATCTGTGACCATGTTGCCAGTGACTCCCACAGTGCACCACATAGACCCTGTGCCTATGAATGCCCCTCCTAAGCAATTTTTAGCAACCCAAATATGCCTGAAGCTCAGCTGCCAAAGTCTGCTCCTACAGTGTCATGAAGACAAAGCTGCTGGGACAGCAACAGAGCTGTCCATAATTTCTTTTCATATTATTCTTACCACCCATCTTTGACATTTTGTCTCTCAGCGTCAACCAAGATCTCTCATTACAAGCACACCACTTGCACACACTCATTACTCAGACCACCCAAGTTGCCATTTCACTCTGAAGCAGGTTGCAGGTGAGAACAGAGGCATTTCCTGCCCATGAAGGAGCAGGTGCATGGATTTTTCCTACAGGTTGGAGTTGGTGCTCAGCAGCCTGTGCTGGTTCCATGGCTTTGCTCTCACACACTTGCTGCACAAAGCCAAGCCCCAAGGACCATTCATTTGATTTCTATTCTACTGTCTCAGGGTAGGTGAACAAAGAGGTTGGGGGAAGCAGAGGCTATGGACCACAAAGCAACCACACAGCAGATTTCCTTCCCCACTGGGACCCCAAAGTCAAACACTGTCAGGGACTTCTCCTTTTGGCTTCATGCATGCTCCCTGGCCTACTGTATAATCATACAGAGCATCTGGATGTACAGCACAGATATGGAAAAACATGCATCAGTAATGCTGCAAGAATTACCACTTATTAGCTTCTGCCTCCCTCAGCATGTGCAGAAGATTGACCTTCTGCAATCAAATGTTATGGAGCAATGGCTGCTTGTACTAACAGCTAAAAAAACAGCTTTTTAAAAAAAGGCTGTGAGACTTTGCTTTGGCTCATATCAGGTTTTCCTCAATGTGTTTCCTTGTTGAAGAGAAGGTCAGCTTCTACCACTAAGAAATTAGATATACTACCTTTGCAGCTCCAGGTTGTGGCCTAACAGTAGCCACTGTAATTACTTTGACTCTGCCATTCTATACATGGCAGGCACATATTTCTATGCCTATGCTAAGAATTATGTCCAAAGATTGTTTTATATGTAGAAAACTTGAAACCATTCAATGTTATCACAGTTTATGTTTACTTAATTTTGCTTCACTCATTCATTTTTTATCTTTGTACTGCCTTGTTTATTAATGTGAAATTCAAAAATGTTTATTTCCCATCATTTTTTCAGTATGGTCACACCAGACCATGATGGAATATTGCCCCAGTTAGTTGCCACAAGATATATATTATAGAACATAGGACTTTTGAATTTTCATCTGCCTATTCATTTGGATTCCACCTTCACTAGTATTAACTTCCACTACTGCTCTTTTGCCAGGTCCTGTGAACACCTGTGGAACAGTAATACCTTGCTTTACCCAGAGGAAAGCAAGATTTGGGGAGGAAAAGGGCAATCTTTCAAACATCAGCAGGAAGCTTGTATCATCTCTAAACCAGAAGTGAAACAGCTGACAGAACAAGGGGGTTTACTTTAAAAATCTACTTAGATCTCTCCTGAGTTTGTTCATTCACAGTTCTTTGCTAATAAGCTGGACAGCTGGCATCAATATTTGACTGTTTCCTCAAGAGTTACATATATATATATGCCAGAGGATACTGCTTTCAGAGAGGTTTCTAAATCCATCCCTTTAGTATTTCCCACCCGGGGGCATCTTGCCAACACGTTTCCCTGTCCAAAACACAACTTAGTTTTATATTGGAACTGCTAGCTATGACCGAAGAGCAGCTGGTTTTCATTATGAAGATAAGCCTGATAAACACTCTGGTCAACCCTAGTACATATGATCCCTACAGGTCACAGTAGTTATCACTGGTCTTTTTCATTTACAGAAATAGTATTTGCACTGGCCTATCCATAATGAAATGGGTAGGTTGTGAAATGAAATCCTCAGAATAACCAACTCAGCTGTTCTCAAAACTGAATCTCTTGTGTGTTTTAAAACTTAAAAGCAAAAAATACAATGCCCATTTGTAATAAGCAGCTGTCTCATTTTAAGAGGAAGGTGCTACCTCAGAGATGGGACATACACAAGCTACACTGAAACAACTCTTTACGACTGAAAAGTCTAACAGGAGTCACCTGAATTTGGCACATTTCTGCACATCAATTAGGACACTGCTTCTAATTACAGAAATGGATAACAAGCTTGTCTATGCTTGTCCAGTACACTAGAGGATGGTGTTCATTTAATGAGCATCCCACTGACAATTTGTTTTCCCCTCATTATTCACTATCTGGGCCTCAGATTCATGTACGGCATGTTGTTCAGCTGTTCATTCTCCCAATGGGTTTTTCCACAGGCTTGGCACAACATCTCAGTGACTCATAAACCGCATCCTTACATGTTGTGAGAATGTAACTGTAGTTTACAAAGAGGAATCTGAAACCCAGAGATATCCACAGGAAAATACCTACTAATTTTGCAACACTTCTGATTGGGTGGTAGTTGCATAAATAAGTTTTTAATGAAGAAATCCCCTAAGAGTCAGCAGGTATCAAATGTCACTAGCTGGTGGCAGCAGTCCTTTGGAACAGGGAACTAGGGAAGCAAAAAATTAAGACAAGTTCAAAATTTTACCAGAAAAAAAACACAAGGAAGAAAATCTCATTGAGGGTCATATGATACAAACATAACAACACTGGATCAGAAAACAGTTGAAAACTAATTTTTGGAGATTAGGAAAATACCAGAGAGAAGTGACAGTCTTGTTCCTATATGCTTTCCAGCAAGTCTGCTCTTGGTCACTGTCAGAGAAAGAATCCAGGGGGGGATGGATTATTGGTCTTGGTCTGGCACAATCTTTCCTATCTCTGTTCTAAAATAAAACCTGGCTAAACAACAGTTCTGAGTTTGGCCAAAGACTCTGCATGGATCCGTAGAACAGTATCAATTATTAGGAGGTTTTTACCCTACCCAGTAGCAATATGTTTGGCAAAAAGTGGATGGTGTATTTTAAGATGTCACTGGAATTCAAAAAGGCAACCAAATATTTCTGGTTGCTAAGGTCTTGGCCTAAATGATGTAGGTGATTAACAGACTTTGATTTTCAGAGCTCAGTTTCCTCAGTGACACCTCTGCTCTTGAAATATTAGCCTTTGGCTTCCTACAAAATTCCATAAAAATGCAGTACCTTTTGATCACATAACTGGAAAACGAAACAAAAAAAGGTATACGTGAAAATGTCAGCTACTTTTCATGCAACCTGATACGTCTATTCAGTCCTTCTAATAACATAAAATTAATGGATTTAACATATGTGGCTTCTTTTAGGTAGGTCATCCTTATCTCAGATTTTTCCTTTAAGTCACTAGATATTTTATTATTGTATTTTATTTCTTTGCTGGTATGCAGCAAAGACTCAACATGTAGCTATCTCCATGAATCACACAAGAAACTAAGAATCTATCACCACATACTGGCAGAGTGATCTGTTGCCATTTTCTTTGAATGTCAGTGTGTCACCTTTTGTTTAGGGAGAGACGATTTTGATGCTAAATCTCTTGGTCCATTTTAAAGCATATACACTTAGGAAAAACATCTTTGCATTTCTTTGTCATACATCCTTAGAGCCTTTGAAAACTGAGAACATCAGCAAAATTTTTTACGCTCCCTGCCCACCACTCCCTGCAGATCTCTAAGTACAATGCAATAAAAGTCTGACCCAAAGGGATTTTATGGTGAGTCAATTCTATTTCTTTCATTGCTGAGAAACATCACTGTCAAAAACAAGTTGATGGAAGTATTTGCTGGCTTTGAAGAAAAGTTAGTCAGAAAATGTTTATAAGACTCAGAAGGAATTTCAGATCTGAGAATCCAGAATAACGCTCTACTGGGAGTGAGAAAAGGAGAGTAAGGACAGGAAGGGTCCCTAACCTGGGTAAGACCTTGGATGTGATTACTGCCTATGAACCCTTCTCTCCACACAGCAGCTCCATATTGTAGAAATCATTAAATAAGTATGGCACTGAGGAGGCAAACAAACTTTACAGCTTGCTGGTTCTAACTCAGAGAACCTACAGCAAGTCCCATTTCCTTATCACAAAGGGAAAACTAGAACAAGGGCCTACCCCTAGCATTCATGTGTTCCAGAGAAGTGCCCTGACTAGCTACTTGTTGCTTGCTTGGGTTGATCTGGGTAAGGCAGAAATGTTTTCTTTTAATTTTTAAAAACTCCAAACTGTATCTGTTTCATTTTACCCCTGAATGGCAAATGTTCAGAAACCATGGGAAGTCCTGCAAGATGAGAGAAGAATCCCACTTCTGCCAGTTTCTCTTCTGTCAGATTTCCCCTTCCCTCCAAGGGTACAGCAGGATATGGCAGCTCCATGCAGGTTTATACCTAGAGAAACCTCTTCTTACCCAAAGTTGTGATGCATGGGTACACACACTCCTTTCAGGTCAGGTTTTGAAATAAATCATAACCCAGCCTAGTATCTTTTGCATAATTTCCACCTGAAAGGACTGATTAAGATATATTTTTCTCCACCAGTAGAAAGGGTGTCACTTTCATATGTTACAGGCAGAAACTGTTTCATGTAAGGGGCTTTGAGACAAAGGCAAGAAACCAGGTCTCCTTAGCTGCGGACACTAATCCCCGAAGACTCATCTGTACCAATAAAGCATGGACCCAGTCTCTAAAGCATGATCATTCATTTTCTTAAATTATGATTAGGGTTCATGGCCCAATTTTGGCTCCCATTGCCATGGTTTGGAGGCTAGCACAAGATAAGGACTTATTTCACCTGGTTTTTGCACAACCTCCTTACTTAAAGGGAAAAGAGAAGTCCACGAATACAAACTATTGTGCTACTTTGCTTCACGGACAAGACTAAGCCCAGGACTGGGTTCTGGGGGCTTTTTCTGCCAAAGATACACAAGGACACATATGATTTGGGGTGAGGAAAACAGTTGACCTGTGAGGTACTGAAATCTCTGCACCATCTGATAGTTAAGGTATTCTCCTGCAAAATGAGACTTTCAGATAGGAATCCCATCAGGCACATGGAAGATTTAAGCTTATTTAAAGATAAATTCTCTAACCAGGGAGCCTAAGCACATCAAGCCAGTGGTTTCATTTCCAATGTCTTGCAGGCACAACATTTGGATTGGATTTTGCCATGTAGAGCCTGAATACAAGGGGATTTGACAAGCACTCTACGGAGCAGGCAGCATGGGGTTAGTGCACAGAGCTGACACAAAGACAAGTCTAAGTCAGGGCACACTAATTCCCAGGGACTTGTCTGCACCATTAAAGCAAACAGGGCATGGACTCAGCCTCTGAAGAATGATCATTCAATCTCACTATTAATATAATTAAATTATTATAATGGTTTCTGGTCCAATATAAAAATGCTAATGCCTCACTTTTACTGTCTACAACAGTGAATCTTTGTTGCTGCTGTAACCCAATGCTATTACATTATGATCAGACACTGTCAGGCAACCCTTTCATTTTCTGCCCACATTAGAAACCAGAACGGATTCTCAAAATGGACTATATTACAGCTCTGCTTATGAGTCCTATGGTCATTCTTGCTCAGCTTATCTTGACACTTGAACATAGTCTGAATATCCCCATACTTCTGTAATATAACATTCACAATCTCTGAAGAGCCAAACTCTGGGCACAATTCCCCCACCTACTATGCTTTCATGCACACGTTGGAGAAGAGCTTTCTTTGTGTTGGTACAATAATCCACTTTGCAATTACTAGCAGCACAGCAGGTTTTTTTTAATTGAAGAGCTAATGTCAATGGAAGAGTTTCCTGCTGTAAAATTTTGTAAACAGAACCCTGTAGAGAAAATAGTCATTCTGGCTATTTTTTTAATGAAATCACTGTGTAACTCTGCCACTCTTGAATTATAGCATCAGTATAAAGAAACAAAGATCAGATTATGCTTATTTCTTTTACAAATTAACAATGTACCAAAATGATGGATCTCAAAAAATATAATCAAATGGTGTCTAGTGATGCCCCTGTCACTAAATATATTTCATTTGGAGCAATAACAAATCAGCAGATCATGCAGTGTGGCAGAAGACGTGCATTGTCGCAATGCAGAGCTTAAATATATGTCCTTATTTTACTTCTTTATTATCAATAGTGCAATTGAAATCAATAGTCATTAAGCTGAGTCCAAGCAAAAGCTTTTGCAGGATTGAGAATCAAATACAACTTAAGGTAGCTAGCAGTATCCATCTGACTCTGAAAGAGCAAATATCACTGGGTTTTATTAAGCTTTATGGTCATTTTTGGAAGTGATTTTTGACAAGATTTTGACAATCTTCTCCTTAATTTCTGAGTTATATCAAGCTTGTGGAAACACCCAGTAATGTCATTAGTATATGAAATTTTGTCTTCCTGTGAAAGTCTTGTGTAATCCCAATTTTACATGTTACCCACTGTGTTTCAAAAAACAAACCAAGTTAGTTCTGCATCACAGAGGCATAGATGTAAGCATCTGAGATGACTTGTTTTGGCAGTTATGTAAAAGCACATTTATTTTATTCTTCACTAATTTTCCTTTTGCCATCTGTTTTCCCATCTATACATTTCTCTTTGTTAAGCAACCTCCTCAGTTGCAGGTTCTCTGGGGTGAGCAGCTGCAGACATTTGTCTGACACGGAAAACAGTGCTTAGTGATACGCAAGCTTTAATTTAAAAGCTGATCTCTATGGCTTTGTCCCTCTTCTTAGTATTGTAACCCACCAGTGACAGAGACCTTTTATTCATTGCAAAATATATGCATGTAATGCAGCAAATTACAAGAACCTATCTATGAATGGCAGTGCTCTGAATGAAAAGGACCTTGCTGTTCAGAAGAGAGGAAACGTAGCTATCACTCAGATAATTCTTTTTAAGAGAAACAGTGGAAGAAAATGTTCATTTAAGTGTCTAATTCTTTCTTGCTGTTCTGCACCTGTTATGGACAATAGCGTACTGGAACTACACTCACAGTCATATTACTATTTGAATTTCCTAAAAACAAAGGCCAGGTCCTGAATCTGATCATTGCAAGGACCCTACACATACCTTTGTGTGTGCACTCGTGTATGTGTGTGTGCATGTGTGTGTATGTATGTACTTCCATGGCAATACCATAGAATTACATAATCACAGAATAGTCAGGTCTTGAGGGGACCTCTTGAGGCCATCTGGTCCAAACTCTGCTCGATGCTAGGTTACCTATAAAGCTAGATCAGACAGCTAAGGGTTGTGCCCAGTTGAGTTTGCCATATCACCAAGGATAGAGATTCTACAACCAGTTCTGACCACATCTCCCAAAGCTCAAACACCCTTGTGTTGAAAACGTTTTCCTTATGTATAATGGCATTTCCCTTGGTGCAGCTGGTGTGCACTGCCTCTTATTCCCAGGACTGTGCATCTGTTTAGGATATGTCAGGCTCTGTCATCTCCATAACTTTATTTTTGCAGCTGAAGACAGCAGTTTGCTTTCCTTGGCAGAACAAAATCTGCTCCCTCAATCTCACTTCTCATGCCACATGTTCCTCCTAAACATCTTCACTGGTTTCCGTTTGACAGTGTCTTTCTTGTACTGGGAGTCCAAAACTGGATACAGTATTTCACCCAAAGTCCCATGTTGTCAAACAGTGGAGAAGGGGTTAGTAGTTATTCCACTCAATCTAGACTCTGTGGCAATGTAGCCCTGAGTTCAGACAGCTTTCATTGCCAGACAGGCTGACTTATACTCAACTTCTTGTACACCAGAACCCCAAAGTCTTTCACTGAAATGCTGCATTCCAGACAGTAAGCTCCAATTCCGTCTCTTTGCAACTCCCTGAGGAGCTCGGCATTGCTTGATGCTGATGGAGGTTTGAGTGACAGATTTGGGGAGCAGGGTCAAGCTGAAAGATGTGTTCCCCTTTTCCCTGCATCATAAACAATATCACAGGATTCCACTGCTGATCTGTAGACTGGGAATGTTTAACAGTTATGACAATAACATTACCAGTTCAGAGTCAACTCCACTGCTTCAGAATGCTGCATGTACAGAGCAAGAGCTAGTCCTCAGCAGTATCATTATACTTCATGGATTTTACTTCTCAGAGAGTTTCTAGAGTAATAAATTAATTACTAAAAAAAATAATGTACTAAATTTAGCTTCAAGTACTAAATAGAGAGAATTTCTGAGATATTCAGGAACTGAATATATTTGGTTCCACAGCTGTGTATACACCCCTTGGTGTCAGAGATCAGAGTGTCTAACAGCTGGTTGCTTATATTCAGGACTGAACCATTGGTCCTGTGGCTGAGGTCTTCTCAGGCTGTCTGCCGTGGTGGAAGGACCAGCTTGTCTGCATGCATTAAGCAGTAATGCAGGGAAGGTATTCTGGTGATCAGTCACAGAGGTATGTTTGTTGCAGGGACATAGCATGGTGTTACAGAGGCAGCAGCTACCCAGGTAACTGAGGAGTGGTGTGAACCCAGCACCAGCGTCCTTGGACATCATGGCTGTTGCACTAGCAAATGGTCTTCTCAGCACAGACACATCACATGAACATAGGCACCTTGAGGACATTACAGTAGCTGCCTGCAAGCATCCCTGTGAGGCCAGTGCAACCCTTTAATATTGTTATGTATATCCTGGTAGTTGAAACATAAGAGAAACCACGAAGTAGCAGCTTTCAGTTTATTTGAAACTATTTCCCCTTTGACTGGGAGCACGTCATATGCACAAAAGGAATGTACCCTTTGCCTATTTGCCTCTGTCTACCCCCTTCATGGCTCTTCCCCATACCCTGCAGAGGCATGCAGCCCTTCCTCTGGGAGCAGAAAGGCATCTCAGTGCTGAAGTCTCCTTTATGTGTGAAGCTAATGGACTCTTTGTGTACACAATGCCTGGGGTCTGACTGTTTACCAGCTCAGCAAGGACCTAACTACCAATATAGGAAAGAGAAGGAAAAAGCCTACTCAAAGCCTGCTAACCCAGAAAAGAGAGACACGTACATAGTGAGAATACTTTTGTCCACTACCTTTGGGGAAACGAGAGAGTGCAGAGTTCATCCCAGAGTTCATTTCTCCAGTTAAGAAAGTGTTAGAGGCAATAGTGTGCTGGTTAAGAGCATGATTCACCCTCCAAATATTTCATGGCCAGGCAGGAAATATACTATAGCCAAAGATACTGAACCACTTCATACAGACTTCATTTGTACCAGAAGACTTTTTTCCAGAGATGATGCTGTGCTGCTTCTGTCTCCACATAGAAGTCTTATCTTGTTTTATACAGCCCATTTTTGTGTTTTAGGCAGACTCAAAAAACAAAATCAGGGAAACTTGCCTGTTAAATGTAATTAGTAGCCCTGCAGCTATTCTAGGTAAAGTCTAAAAAGGATGAGTTTTTAACTTTAAGAGTAAACACAAGATATCTGTACCAAACTCCTGACACTACTAGAGCTAGATAAAGCAATGACATCTGCATTACACAAGGAAATAAACTACAGAGTACATGCTACCTTTGTATATGTGTGAGTTTCTTTTGTTCCCTGTCTGTTTACCTCAGGCATGAAAGACGGTATTTTAGCAAATGTTTAGTCAAAAGATGTCTAGAGTCAGTATATTTGAGTACAAAGATTCTAAAGTTGGCGTCTAATGTGGCAAAAAAACACTCTTTTTTATTCTTTATTAGGACATATAAACAATAGAGAACTTACTGTAAGTTTATGTTGTTTTACCTCTCCATCCCAATGCAATGTAAGTAATTCCTCATTTTGCTCTTCTTACTTTAGACCATTTCAAAGGGGGACCTTGTAAAGAATAACAAAAGACATTTGACAATGAGACATAAAAAAGAACCAAACTGCACTTAGTAACTAAAAAACAATCTGAAATTGTATCATCTTGATGGTCAAAAATATTTACACTACCTACAATGCAATCACTTCCGGGTTATTTTAGCATGCTGGTAGTCTCTGTGAATCTCTGTCTTTCCCATGGTCTAGGGAGTGTGAAGGAATCACTTTTGCCAGAGAGATGTAGGAAAGATGCTTCCAGTCAGTTACTGCTGTAAGGCACTGCAGTTCCACTGACTGCTGTGAAGCCCATGTCCCATATCCCAGGATCCCATGAACATTTAATGATGGCCACTGAGGAGGAGACTTTCATTAAATGGTGGAAAAGTCCAGTTTCTTGTCATATCTACTTACTCTGAATTCATCAGGAACCAGAGAGAAGTAGAAAAAATCCTATCAATGAATCTGTCACTGCACTTGACAATGCCACCAAATTCTAAGTCATGATGTGATCCCTCTTAAAAACTGTTTGAAAAGGTCATCATATGAGGATAATTTGGGCCATGAAAGAGCTATTGTACTTCCAGACATGTGAAGACTCTTTCTAGTCCAAATTAATCCCATAGCATTTTTAAATGTTGACGTTTTCCTCTTCTTCTTTTCCTCCTCCTCCTCATTTCCAGTCCTCCCTTTTCTGGGAGAATTAAATTGCAATACTGCCGAAAGGAAGGGAATGCATTCAGGTGGTGGGGACAAAAGATGTAATCCCAGTTCTCCATGATTCTGTACAAGAAAAACATCTGTCAAACACTAGGCTTTTAAAACAACACTGTTGTGTACTGGCACAGTCTCAGAAGTGGATTAATATAGGCTGGACACCAGGGTGAACAATGCACTCTGCCAAGTACAGCCAGTGTTTAAAACTATCTTTCTCTTTTCTTTCTGCTATTTGTCCTTTTAGTGGAATCGATCACATGTTTGCTGAGGCTCAGTTATGCCCTGCCTTTCAGTTTTGACTGTCAAAGTGCTTTGAATCTTCTGCTTTTATTTCAGGTTACAGCTTTGACCTTTGAGAGTTTTTCCCAGATTAAGTGCTGAGAAATATTACTTATATTCAAACTGGCGTAGTTGTGTTGAAAAGGTTGTTTTCCCTCTGCCCAAACAATCACTGCTATGTCAGACTAATAGCCTGACCTTGACAATCAGAGAAAGGGATCAGCCACAATATCTGAACTGTCTGTGTCAGACAACAGACAATATCTGTCTCCTTATGCATTTTTTAATCTTTCAGTTATTTTTTCAAATAAATGTAAGGACACAGGAATGCAAGTTCTGGGCCTTATCATCTGTATTGTATTGTATTTTATGCCATCAAACCATCTGGTAAAGTCTTTCACTGAAAGAAACAATTGTTCTAGCAGGTAAGAGTAACATTGGGTGTTTCAAGGTGTCACAACTGCAGATATCCCACTACAGTCTATGATACGAAGGTACTGTGCTGAAAAATTCTGATTTATTAAACTAAATTTATTAAGATCTATTAAGATTAAATTAATATTTCCCAAAGTATTCCTTGCCTCCTAAGCATCAATTTTTTTTCTTGAAATATATGTTGCAATGATCAACATATATTTGTTCAATAGCTCCTGATTGAATTCTAGAGGTTTATCCCCTCTTTTCTGTTTTAAAAACACTTTTTTTCCTGCATTTGTGAGCCTCCTTTTATACAAACAAATATATTTGCATATTCAAACATGTGGCCACTGTAAATGCAGAGAGAGTAATTCCAGTCTTCTACTTTCTGTTGTAAGAAGAAAATCTTTGCTGTTAAATTCCTGCTCAAGTAAATGAAAAAAACTCCTATGGATTCCAGTGAGGTCAAGACATTACCTTACCTGCTCATTTGGCAGAACTATGAACTGGCACATGTGACCTGGTCAAAAGATTGAAGTCTTGTTATATTTTGAAACATTCTATTTATATTTTCTTACTGGTATGTGGGTATCCATTAAGTCAGTTCGGTTATTTGCATTGCATTTTATTTCATCAAAATGTGTCTTAATGAGTCACAACAAACTGTGCATTTGGGAAAAAGAAAAGCAAGTTATTCTAATAAAGAAGTTGACGAATCCTGATTTATGCTATCATTCAGAAGACAGGGATCAGTTAAGATTTAGGATACCCTGCTCCTAAAATACAGGCTTTTTTCGTAGAGCATTCATTAAACTTGCACTAGCCCTGGTACTGGCTGATCTCTTAGCAACCAAGTTCAGGCAGCCACAATGACTGAAAACAACTTTCTTTGCTTTGCAAGGTTACTTCTCTTCTTCTTCAGCTCCCTAAACCAACTCACCACAGGATCAGAAAAAGGCCAGTGCTAACACGTGGACTTAGCATAAATTCTGAGTGAGTTTGAACATAAGGCTTAAAGGCAGTTAAGTAGAAGAATGAGAACAGCACAGTAAGAATTTGAATAAAAGCACATTTTATGACTGCATTCAGTGTATCCTGCTTATCACATTCATCATTTTGAACAGCACTATTGGACTAAAACAGCATGAAATTGTCCACTGACCTACTTAAATATGTAGCAAGATGGTCCAGAAATTACTCAGGAAAAGACCTGCCAGAGCAACTTCCTTTTGTTTTTAACAGGTTTTGAGGCTTTTATTATCCAATATAATCCTATAAAAGAGGAATATTTCTCTAAGTCGTTCTCTAAGATGTTTTAAGGAAGTCTGTGGAAAGATTCTACTTTTTCATGACAAATCTTCAATTCCTGATGGTACCCTTAAAACTGCATGGTAAATTTGCAGTTAAAGTTTAAAAGCCTGTTGTTTGGAGTTTTCCTGCTTTTTTTCTGCTGTCTATCACAATATCTTCAGGCTCCCACAACCAAACCCAGGTACTAACCGACAAATCGAAAAACCATGAAATCTAGCCTAAAGCATCTAGCCTAAAAATACAACCTAAAAAACTGGACATCTCATACCAGATAACAACAGTTCAAACTTCACGAGCTTAAAATCTTAAAATAGTAAAACTTTCTGGTTTTGCTGCATAAAAGAAAGGGAGCATCTTAGCACAGAATAATATTCTCAGATCAAAGCAGACACATGGTGATACATGAAAAGGTGAGAGGGCAGGTATCACTGACATAATAAGAAAGCAAAAGAATCAGAAATGAAAGGATATTCTGTAAGACAAAATGTTAAAGTCGTCTGCTCTGAGGGAGGACTTGGACTGTAGTATGTCAGAAATTGGCAAACAGAAGAGTTTTAGATACTTTGATTTGATCCCCAGGGAAATCTGCTCAGGACCAGCAAGCACTGAGAACTCACAGTATGTGGCCCACAGCAATTATGTTTGTCTTTCTGCAAACGGAACCTAAAAGAGAAATTTCCTTTGTTTAATTTGATGGTCTGTATGAACAATCTGGCCTTTCATACAAATCACTGGATTTGCATGAAAACACAGACTCCGCTTCCAAAGCAGTCAAGTGTGATGCTGGCTGCTATGGATACAATAAGTGCAGCCACTGCAGCAGCCATGAATACTTCTATCACAAAAGTAAAATTTAAGAAACCACTGTGTTGTCTGGTTCAAGCATTTGTGAACTCTGATAAGGTCTGGAGCTAGGGAAAGATCAAGAAAGATTTTCACAGAAACAGAAAGCAATCTAAACCTCTACCTGTGATTGACAACTAAGGAAAACAGAAAATAGAAAATAGGAGCTTAAAGATAGTTTTTGCAGGTGCAAGTAAGAATAAAACCTAGATGAGAAGTGAAAAAACTTTTTGGCAGGTAGCAATAATGGAAACTAGTGATAGTCACTAAAGAAAATGTTGGTTTTCTTGGAAACCACAATGGGAATGATGTCAAAGTGCTAATGAGTTGACTGCTGTCTCCATACCAGAAATTTTGAGAAGGTGTATTTTCTACTATTAGATCTGTGATTTAAATAAATAAATAAAAAGTGCTTTGTACTCTGCAGCTTTATCAGGAGTTATCAGAATGATACTGGCTACAGAAGCCACATTTGGAATTCCCATCAGTTACCAGGATAATGGCTGATGCTATGGAGACACAGAATGCATGACAGAATGATATTGTAGACTCTGAATCAGGAGGACTGGGATGCATTCACTGGAGTTCCTTTTAAAATAAATATAGAACCTGAAAAGTCTGACTGTACCTCACTCTGGAGAATTAAATCACCGATGAGGTCACTTGATACTGTATGAGTGAGTCTTCTGGTCCTGACTGCATCTATGCTTTAGATGGTAGCTTGACTCCATTCACACAGCACATGGCAAAGAGCTCTGTGGGAGCAGAAGGGGAGCACTGAAGCTGGAATACAAGTGGCATCCATCCACACTCATCACAGGTTATGGGGCTGTTAACCCTGCTGGCCTGGTAGCCTGCGGTAACAGACCCACAAGGCTGACCCATTAATTAGGGCTGTTAAACGCTTTCAGCTCAGAAATCAGGTCTTATTACATCCTTCACCTTAATTATGAAGAGCAGTTTCTCAAAAAGGTATTCTCAGCCCAGCCCAGAAGAATCATCTTAGCTCAGCGCAAAGCTTAGGGAAATCCAAGGAAACATTTTCAATGGTACCTAAACAGTCCACTGTTTCTTCAAATATCAGGTATCTAGCAGTGAAAATTTCTCAGGAGGCTTGAACTTCCAACACAAAACTGAGGAGACATCACAAGGGCAGTTTTCCCCAAAATCAGTAGATTCTACCATCAACAAACCCTCAGCAACGCGCAGCAAATTTGCCTTCAAAACTCACCACAATATGTTTGTGATCATCCCAAATGAAGTTAATAACTTTCTACTATTTAGAAAAAGCCACCAAATAAAGCTTCTGATTCACGTTCAAGGCAAATGACTTTTCTTATTATAGATGAAGTCTTCCTAAGACACCAGAGAACAATCAGCTGCCTCTGGTCATCCACACAGCACGTGTACCTAAGGGCAGATCCCCCACAGCACTGATCTGTTTGGAGATTTACACAATGCTTGTCCGCCTGCGTACACATTCAAATCTCTGATAGCCTAATAAAAGTGGACAAAGCAACACGGATTTCCTCACAGCTATGAAAGCAACTGTCTAAAATTGAAGGGAATTGCTTAATCTTGGAGCTGCCTGACTGCATAGCTAATAGCTTGACAATTAGGGAGCTACCAGTATTCGTTTGTACGTGTGGGTAAGCAACTAAATCAGCCAATTTTCAACATGCATGCACACTGCTCTGTCTGTTGGCTCCATCGTGGCTGGCTGCTGTCATAGCAAAACACTGTGTGCCAGCTGAAAGATGCTGGTGTCTCCTAAACTCCTTTTCATTCTTTACTGGAAAACGAAGCATGGCTGATTTGTGTTATCACACACCAGGTAAAGTCACTGTGAACAGAGCCTGGCACGCACCTTAGAAAGAAGCTTTCTGTGGTGCTGGGTCTCTCTCAAAGCAGCCGACATCCCCAAACTGCTGTTCTTTTCCCTCAGGTCTGGACAGATCTGGGTAGCACTTACGCAATTCATTAGCCATCAAAACTTGCTATGGAGACAGCTAGCAGCTGAAATGGTGTAGCTGTTCCTGTCAGCATTTCCTGGCAGCAGGACTGGGGACAGCTGCTCAGCCAGCCCCATTTCTAGCAGACAAGTTGTGTGAGCTGGTATTGTGCCTCTTGTCAAAGGGAATGGTTTTGTTATTCTTTTGAAGCCATCAGTTGGCCAGAGTGAAAATAACAAAAATGTATGAAAAATTAAACAACACAAAACAAACAAAAAAATCTGAAAAACACTGTTTACTGTATGTGAAACTGACTTTCAACTGCCTAGCTCTTAAGAAAAAACATGAAATTCCTGAAAAATTGTGTGAGAATTTTTCTTTTGCTTTACTATAGGTCTTAGAATCAAACAAATACTTTCAGCGTATTATGCAAATTAAAACTGGTTTTGATTGCATTGAAATCAGCAGTACAGTTATGTTCACTTGCGGTTGAGACTTAAATGTCAACGACAAATGGGAAGCATAATAAACACAACAATATAAAAAAAATCTAATTAACTGTCTTAGTTCACTGCCTTTCTCATTTAGAGAGCTTCTATTATTCTGATGCCTTTGATTAAGCTCTTTCAGAAAAACTCAGAGAGCTCCAGCTGTCCATCATAATCGATGAGCTCAGCTAATTGCATCATACTAGCCAGTGTCCTTCATCAGATAGTCAAGACTTTCATGAGCATTCATTTAGTGCCTGCAGACTTGACATTAACAAATGAAGCTGTCAGGAGTACAGGTGGCAGAGTGCAATCAAAATTTATTCCTCCTCCTTGCTTACTGGGCCATTCAGGGGAAGTAATTTTAGCATCCAAAACCAATAATCTAAGACAGAGCACATTCACAGATCACTCCACTTATAAATCAGTACTAGAGAAACCAAGGACTTTTTTAAAAAAATTCGCATCAGATCATATGGCAATAGGTGTGATAAAATAATCTAGACATAAATATTCTGAATCTGCCTTTCTGGGCTGTTTATGTTACAGGTTAGCATTTCTCTTTCCCATCACAGTAGGAAAGGTTTTGAATGCATTTTAAGTTTGCTATGCAAGCCAGCAAAGGCTGGTTTTCAAGCACTGTTGGCACAGAGCGATTTCAAAACTGGTGCAATGCTTAAAAAGGGAATGACTGAGCAGACTGAGCTGGCTGCCGTTGGGATGCCCTCCTATGGGACATGCAGGGTCAGAAAAGAATGTTCTTTCAAGCTCATTATCTCTCCGCTACATCTAGCACAAAGGGACATGTCAGGGTAAGTTCAGAGTTTAGCGGAGGCTTTAAAACCCATCAAACTTGCCAGAAAACATGCTGCACTGAGTGCTTTGCTGCCCTGGCTAAACTATAGTGTTCTTAGTATTACTTCGGTTAGCTCTGTCAAATTGCATTTTTGCTGTCAGCTGTAGGTGACATACTCCTTTTTGGCCACCAGCATATCCTTGGGGTGCATAGGATAAAATTGAAGGTACCTGAGACAGTTTCTTCTTTGTGCTGACTGTGCAGGATCAATGGGAAGCATTTTGGCAGTGAGATGGAATATGTACTTCTGTGTGACTTCATATCCAAGGCTAAGTTAAGCACTGTTGGATTTGGGAGAGTTGTTAGCCAGTTTTCCAGGGTCTGGGCTTTTGGGTGCGGCTTTTTACGGTTTTGGAAAGTTGTTTTATGGGCAGTTCTACAGGGGTTGTAAAGTTCAGTGGATTTTTATGCAACTCAGTTTCTTTAGCCAATGTTCCATTATTATGATCAAACAACTGATGAGGAAGGGTGGGGAAGCTTCCCTGGAGGGAGAATGAAGAATTAAAAAAAACCGTAGAGATATGCAACTTAAATTAGACAAACAAGTTGGAGGAGAAAGGGAAGTGTCTGAAGACACCACACAGAGAGGAAAGCAGTCAGCTTAGGACAAAACATAATGCAAGGGGAAATGCTGCACTGTGGAAGAACATAATAATTTAAGTATGCCAGTTTATCAGGGTTTGAGTACCAAAAACAGGTGGAGATTGACTGCTTTGAAATAAAGCAGGCAGGATTTTTTTTTTTTGCTTTACTCTTCTTTGTAGTTTTTAGAGTAAACTCTTCCTGCCTTGTCCAGGAGGAGCAGCTAGTCCCCTGTGCCCAAGGTTGCAATGAAGGAGCCAAGATAAAGTCAAGGAGAGGAATCACTAGACTAAGACAGCAGCCTCACAAAGGAACTGTGGGAGCTTTGAGGACTCTCCAGTTAATTTTCAGAGTCGGTGAGGACATGAGGGAAATCACAAAGGATTGAAAAATTAAGGAGTACCTTTCTGAAGATTTGGAGATTTGCAAGGAGAAGAGCAAAAAGGAAAAAACACAAGGAGATTTGAGTTTGGAACAGGCCTTCCCTTTAAGAGAAGGAGTTCTCTTAATTGCATCTCTAATCACCTATCATTAGTCTGAATGTGGTTAAAACATGCAAAATCATTTCTCTCTACCTATGTAATCTTTTTAAGAAATAAATGAGTACTCAATTAACAGCAGAAAAGAATCCACCATCCACATCCTAGACTCCCTGCATTATGCTGGAGCCCTCAGTGATGATTTCTGTCTTTACTAATACCCAGTGACCTCACCAATTATAACAAGACATCGGTTTCCCTATCTGCCTAAAAATGAGGTCATAATATGCGTCTGTCTTACAAAGGCTCTATCCTTTGAGCCTGGCTCTGAAGCCCATTCCCATTGATTCCAAAAGAAGCTGTTGACACTTCATTAGTCAGGGCCATCTACTTTCTTCTGTATAATGTGTTGTTATTATCAAGGATCACTTTCCTGGCTATAACAGGCTGAATTTATTTGCCTTGGCTAATATTATCCTGAAAAATAAGAAGACATGCCCAGGACTTATATGAGAGATGTTCTGGAAATCCTACATTCTGAATGTGCAAGCCAAGGTGTCAGAGCAAAACACCGGATGACACAAAACTGAATTATTGGAATATTGCAATGGTCCTCTTGCCAAGATGGCATGAGAACTGCAACATGAAATGAAAATATTCAAATGTTTATCCACAAAAGACAAAACGTACAGCCTCCATCCCTGCAAATACTCTTCACCTTCATCTCATCAGCCCAGCCTTCTCTAGTAAACTTTTCAACAGCAATGAGTCTTTGCTATTCATGCAACACTATGTGTGATGGTGTTTTCATTTCTCATGCACCCTTCTACAACTGAAGTTAGGTTAACATGTCTTACCCACTTCTAAGCAATTTGTATAGAGAAGCTGTCTCAGAAGCATATAGAACCTTAGGATCTGTAAGGAATTAAACAGATAATATCATTAATAATAGCACCTCTGTAGTTCAGGCCATTAAAAAAAAACAATGGCATATGAAGAGTGCCAGGGGATTCAGATATGAATGTCAGAAATTACCAGAAGTACTGAAAGATGCATTGAAAAGTTATGAAAATGATATTATTACTTATTGGTTACCACTGGAGAGAGGACACTGGATTGGTAAAAACACTCTTTTAAATCTGATGACTTTTAGCAATGAGTAAAGTTGGATTTTTCAAGTAAGTTATCCAGTATTACATGTGTTGTGGTTCATTTCTACTTTTACAGGGTTCATACAGTTCCCAAGGACAATGCTTTTTGCAAGAAAGACAGGCAGCTGTTTCCCTGTTGCACTTTGAATATGGAAACCTTCAAACATCTTTCTCAGTAAATAAGGCTGCTTTTAATATTGTAGTACTACGGAACAATGACATTTTCATCAGATTTGCAAGATTTTGGCACACTTAATTGAAGAGTTTTATAGGAAAACTCTTATATGGAAAAATTGGACAGTAACAACAATCAAGGCACAGAAACGCATCGAGATTAGTTGTAAGCAACTTGGAATGAGCCAGATCCCAGTCTTGTTAGTAACCCCATGAGGGATGAGAGCTGTTACCTTTGGAGTTTTGTCATGTGCGAAAATAAACAGATTATGATCTTACCTAGTATGGCAAAGAAGTAAAGAACATGATTATGTCTCCTTGCACCAGATCTACAACTCAAAGTGTAATGATATGCCATCCTTAAACCCTACAGAATAAATTCTGTCTTCAACCTGCAGACTCAGACTTTTCCTAAATAAGGTAACAAAAGTGATGCTTCATTTGCAAAACTAAGATCTTATTAGCATCTCTCTCTGGCTCAAACTCTGACAGTCAAACTATTGCCTGATACCCCTCAATTGCCATAGCTTTCTAGTACAGATTGTAGACAGCTAGTTCACTTGATGATAGATAGATATGCTGCCGATGTCTTCTAACCTTTACAAAGGTACTTTGAGAACTGGTTCCAAAACATTTTGGATGGCAAACATCAGTCAACTGTCAACATTTCCGCTCGACCACCATGCAGCATTATCAAATATTTAACTGGTAACGTTTGGCACTAGAGCTCAACAGGCTGCTTGCAGATGTCCCACTGGGAACTGACAAACCACCAGTGGCCCACACACAACAGCTTGAGATTGGTTAAATTGGAATATGTTGTTTGTATTAAGACTTCCACTGGATTCTTGCTTTTGTCTTTCACCAGTCCTAGTGTCTATCATAGTGAATCAAAACCAAATGTTAAAGACTGGGGAAGGAACTTGTAAAAAGACCAGAAGATGATATAGTGAGAACAGAAGGAGAAACCTCCTGTTTCTGTACCCTGCCATATTGAAGAATTCCTGTTCCAAATTTCAGACTGTTTATGTAACACAGCCACATCATCTCTGCCAAAAATAAAGAAACTGGAAATCCATTGCAGAGTACATTTATATGCAGAGGTTTGTATTTTTATAAGCACTCTACGCATCATTTTAATTTTTCAAGATTTTTAAACACATCTGCAGTTTTTAAAAAGGAATAAAATATTTGAATTTTTTTTAATTAAATGCAAGAAACTACTCTTGTAAGCAGTTGTTTTTTAACAAGCTACTCCACTGTATAGTGATATTTAGGGAAATTTATATTTATATATATATATATATATAATATTTTCTGCCCAAAATATTTTCAGCATAATTTCTCTAGTATAGGACTAATATATTCATGGAAACATTTAGATCTTGTAAGCAGCAATGAACTGTGTTTTTCTTGAGTTCTTTAGAATAAATTATTCATTATTTAATAATTTTACCATTTGAAGTTATCTGTATTTCCTTTGTTATATAGAATCATAATGAGATTTTTCAGATTTCCAGGGCCTTAGGCCACACTAGGATTTTCCAAAGACACAAAACAGACATATTCCTCCTTTTAGGGCTTTGATCTTGAGAGTAATTATAATACTTCCTCTCTCAAAGTGCTGCAAATTAGCATGGTGAACTTTTTACAGGGATATGAATATATTTGTTGTTTACATGAAGTAATGTGATGGGTAACAATGTTGTTTCCACTTGGTAACTTTTGCCAATTTCAAGAATAGTATTTTTTGTTTTCTGTAAATGTGTTTCAGGGATTTTCCATTTTTAATAATATACTAGGTGAGACACCTTCATCATACACTGAAGTCTTTCTGGTTATCTGCTACATATATGCAATAAATATCAGGCTTTACTTGAAGAACTTGTAATATAGGCATTCTTAATGATATTTAATGATAATTCTAATGGTATTTCTTGCTCTGGTGAAGCAGATGAATAAGTGAAGAAGTCCCTTAATGGAATGTGCAGATCAGTTGGCTGCACTGAGCAAGATCCGCAAAGCTCATTGTTGCTCGGGTGGGATATATCTCATTCAGTACCTCATTCGCAAGACTTCTATATTCACTACTGTTGCAGGCAAAACCATCCTGACTCAGGACATTTCAAGTCATTAATTTCATTGGAAATAAATAAACAGAATTGTTTCATCAATTGTTCAGATATTGAGAAAAGAGCAGGAAAAAAATATTAAATAAACAAATACCTTCCTTCTCTTTCTGCAAACTCAGCTTCTATCCAAGACCTTCCTAGCCTGTTTGAAATCTGCACCCTCAGGGGTGTCCCCGATATCCATGTGTCACAAACAGGCTGCACTCCCCCAGGGGTCTCTGCCCTGCTGTGAGTCACTCTCCGTTGACCACCCTAATCCAACAACAAGTCTTCTTTTCTCCAGACTTCCTCTCTTGCCTCCAGGTTCTGGGATTTCTGAGGACTGGCCTTAGCAATAAAGACACAAAAGCCGCTCAGCAACTTCACCTTCTCTGTTTGCTTATCACCAGGGCACCCACCTCATTCAGCAGAGGTCCCATATTTTCCCTGGTCTTCTCTCTGCTACTGAGGTACTAGAAGCCCTGTTTGTTGTCCTTGACATCTCTTGCCAGATTTGATTCCAAATGGGCCTTAGCCTTTCCCTTCACGTCCACGCATACTCTGACAATGTTTCTATATTCCTCCCATGTGGCCTGTCCCTTTTTCCACATTCCATAAACTTCCTTACTCATTTGAGTTTTGCTGGAAGGTCCTTGCTCATCCATGGGGGCCTCCTGCCCACTTTGCTTGACTTCTTATGCAAAGGGATGCACTGATATTGAGCTTAGAGGAAGTAATGTTTAAATATTAACCAGTTACCTTGGACCCCCCAGCCTTCTAGAGTCCTAACTAATGGGGTTTGTCCAAGTAGATCTTTGAAGAAGCTAGAGATAGCTCTCCTGAACTACAGGGTTGTAATCCTACTTATGGCCCTGTTTCCTCCACACAGGATCCTGAACTCCACCATCTCATGGTCACTGCAGCCAAGGCTGGCCCCAAACTTCACATCCCCACCACCTCTTCCTTGTTTGTTACTACAAGGTCCAGCAGCACACCTCTCCTCGTTGGCTCCTCCACCACCAGTGTCAAAAAGTTACCATCAGTGCTCTGCAGGAATTCCTGCACTGTGTGTGCCCGGCTGTGCTGTCCACCCAGCAGAGAACAGGGTGGTTGAAATCCTCCATGAGTGCCTGTGATTATGAGGCTACTTTTGGCTGGCTTTAGAAAGCCTCATCCACTTGCTCTTCCTGATCAAGTGGTCTATAGTAAACGCTCACAACAGTGTCACCCCTATTAGGCTGTCCCTTAATTCATATCCATAAGGTCTTGATTAGTTCTTCATCCACCCCTAGGCAGAGCTCCATCCATTCAATTTGCCCTCTCACATAAAGCAACTCCACCACCTCACCATGATGGCCTTTCTTAAAATACATGGATATCCATGACAGCATTCCAGTCATGCAAACTATCCCACCATGTCTCTGTAACTGCAGTGAAATCACGGCCCCGTGAATGCACACAGACCTCTAATTCCTCCTGTCTATTCCCCATGCCATGTGCGTAGGTGTACAGGCATTTCAGAGGGTTAATCAAGCATGCAGGTTTCCCAGGAGTGCAAGAGGATCCACTGTAGCCATACACACCTTCAGGTGGTTGGCCGTCTGGTTCTCATCTTGAGAGGCAACTAAGGAACATTTGATTCTGTCTGGCTTATTCCCTAGCTGGATGCAATGCTGTGAGCATCGCCACTTTGGATACTATCCCTGATTCCTTCAGTTTAAAGCCTGCCTTACCAAGCCAGCCAGCCTGCTGCCAAATGCCTGGGAGCAGACATGAAAGACTGAGTGGTGGTTGCTTTTTCCAAAAAAAAAAAGTATCCAAAAAATTGTCCAATATTCCTGTAATTTGCTGCACAATTCACTGGGTAGGTAAAAGTCTCCATTGCCACCATGGGAATTGTGATTCTGTCACTTACTGTCAAGATGCTTTGTTTTCTTTTTTTGCCCCTGTGTTAATTTTATCTTTACACCTCAAGCTTGTCCCTGTAGCAGGAAGCCTGAGGTGAGACTCACGGAGTTCCTGTCTGGAGCCTTCTTGGTCTTCTGCTTCTTGAGCCTTCAGACCTGTTCCAGGCCATTCCAAGGACTACCATTACCAGAAAGAATTAGGAAAGTCCTGGCAACCCTCAATGACATCTCACTCTCAGGCTTCTGGAGGACAGTGTGCTTGTCACCATATCAGGTTTAGTTAACCGAGAGACACTTCTATTCCTCTCTGGACAGAACTATTCAAAACTAAGATTAATATCTTTTATTTCCTCCTACAAACCTTGGTCCCAAACCTCATAGCCTTGTGTCTCACAGTGTTTTCCTCTTTACTGGGGCAATACTTTATCCCACAAGCTTGAGTAGCCTTGCTTGTTCAGCTGCCCTGTTTCTGAATCAGGCAGAGTTAATTCAGAGTGAACTTCTTTACAACCCTCTGAACAAAATTTGTGGGCCCAAAACTGTGCCTACAGGTATGCCTACAGCTCAGCAAAACACTTTATTTTACCTTCAATTCTCTGTTAGCTGCTTTCTTTGGTTGGTAATACCTACAGACAGGAAATGGTGGAGGGAAGGAAAATTAAGGAATCCAATCTCAGAATAAAGACCAACAAGCCAATTTCTGTGAAGATTTAAGAATGAAGCCTGACAGACCAAAGGTGCTACCACCCCCTGTATACTGGACCTCTGAGGGACAGGGTGCTGACCCCTTGGCTGGAGTGGTGGACATTAGTGTAATTACACCCTGACTTCATCCTAAGACCTAGCAAGGGTTACTGTCTTGTCTTTTTGAGACTGTTGTCATAAAATGAAGTGAGCTGTAGGCAACATAGTCAGCTCGCTTTCATACACACACTGCAAGCCTTGTTACCAGGGCCTCACAAAGCATCTCTTGAAAAAGGAATACAAGATGCTCTTTGTAAATAAAAGTTCATGAGTCTGAGGAATGAAGTCATTTTCCAAAATCGCAGTGAACGATATTCTTTTTCACAAGCCAACGAGAAGCTGAGAGGTGGGCTTGAGGGAAAGGAACTGAATGAAGTATGTCAGAGAAACCACTTAGACCTCTTAGCCCATGGCACAGCCAGACTGTCTCCCTCCTTCTCCTCCTCCTCTTCCTCCTCCTCCTCCCGCCCACAGCCTCCCCTCCCCCATGCCACAAGGAAAGGTTGGTCTAGCGAAGTTTTTTTAATAAATTTGGCACTTTTCTGCCTTTCCCTGAATAAACTGGAGATGTTAAAAAATAAACAGTCACGAGAGTCAATGATTTGTGTAGAGAGGTCAGATGGAGTTGTAGGGGGGGTAGGCTAGAGTGGGAGGAAAGGGTGACCTCACTTTCTGAACGGCAAAGTTTGAGTGGGAGGGTCTCAACACGAAAGGTAAAAAAGGGAATGATGTGAACATGTGAAGGAAGCCAGAGCACTGAACGCAGCGTCAGTCTGTATCCTGACAGGGGGAGATAAGGTGGCTGGGGAGCCAGCGGTGCTTTCCTGGAATACAATCTCTGTTTGACACTCTCTGCTTAAGCACTGCCCATCTGTATGTTATTGTGCTGGAGCCTCTGGGGAAAAAGAGGAGCCACAGGCACAGAGAGTGAACGAGGGAGGCAGCAAAAGCGCTTTTATTCCCTCCGTTTTTTTTTTTCTTTTTTTTTTTTTCCCTTCTTTTAAATCGGGATCTGGTTAGACTGCCTTGAAGTGCCACATCTGGAAACTGAAAGAAAGTTAAAATAACTGAGGCACCACTAAGCCAAGGGGGGCTGATTGCAGAAGAGGGTAAACAATTACTGAGACGCTAGAAGACCACTGCTGGATGTAAGGGAAGGAAATGGCTTTGATCTCCGCCTGGCCCCTCGTTTCTCCTATATTATTCTTTTTGAGATGCTTGTCCTCCAGCACAGCCTCGAGTGAGGGAAGCGTTTTTCAGTTTGACATTGAAGGTAGCTCAGCGGTCAGCACGCAAGAAGCCACTGTTATCAGAGGGCAGCAGCAGGCAGTAGCTACTGGAAGTTGGGTGCCTTTTGCTGAGGTACAGTAACTCCCTTCTCTCTCTAGTGTCTGCACTTTTCTGCTTTCATCTGTCTGTGTCAAAGCTCCCATATGGTTAACGTTAGCTTAATCATTCGATCCTTAAAGCGATACAGGAGGATTTGAGGGAGGGGAGCTGGGGGGTGGGCGGGTGTCTGAGATGTTGCATTTCAGGACTGGAGAGGTACAGTTCAGACTTCAAAATGTACACATGCCCTGCCTGCTGTGAGCAGACAGCTGCTGTACTTTGCAGTGAAGCTGGCTTAGCTTGTCGCTGACTTTCCTGCCAACATAACTAAACAGGCCTGTCCAAACAGCTATTTTAGAAGAGTTAATTGTCACAACGCTTTTCTGCTTGCCTTGTTGTAATTCCTGCAATTGTAATTCACTTAAATTTCCTGAAAGAGTCTGTCTTTTGATGGCAAACCCTGTACTGTAGAAGTTTGTGCTTTTGCCTCTGAATGCCATCTGCCTCCAAAATCTGAAGTTCATTTTTGCGGTAAAAGCAGGAGATGATAAATCAAATGCATCTAGGAAACTGCCTGCAGAGAACACACCTGCAGAGATTTCCAAAAAGTATGAGGTTGGGATTAGTGACAAATGAAATTAGAGAGATCTGAGAAGCAATTTGATGATGGAAAATTTTTCTGCAACCCCTGTGTTTTGAGATTGATTGATATTCCTCATTCTAGTAAGGCTGCATCAGGGATGGACTACTCAAAAATACAGCATGAGAAAACAATAAATTACTCCAGTATACCCTTAGGGAGGAGGGAGAGTGGAATGGGGGACATGACACGGTAATAGCTCATGCATGGTAGATGCAAAGTAGGAGGCCAATTGAGTTCCCTAAGGTCATGGGAAGGGAAAGAGTAGTTCTTGTAGCATAACATCCAAAAATGAGGTGAGATTAGCACAGCTGTGTGACTGTGACAATATCAAGATTGCAATCTACAATATCACGTGGCTAATTTTCCACCTACACTCCACTTGCCAAAATTCACAGCCATGGAAAATAAGTTCATAAGCCCTTCAGACAGCCAGTGTTGCTGCAGGGCTCAGCAGAGCTCATTCCCCTGCTCCAAGCAGCTGGACAGCCTCAGGAAACGCCTGCCCACCCTGCCAGCGACTCAACACGAAACATGACCTGTGTGAGAAAACTGGAGGTTAAACCCTGCTTTGCTCAGCATAAGGACTCTCAGGAGCCATCCTGATTCTTGGACAAGCTCCATGATGTGAAATGTACAGATCTTCCCTCTGGCCTGAGATCAGCTCTGGGATGCTGCATTGCCACCTGTTCCTTACAGCATGGAAAGTCCCTCAATGAAATACCTGATTTAAGAGCTGGATGGATTTTGTAGCAGCTTTTCCCAGGATAAGGGGCATAAGTGATTATTAGTTTTTCTTGATATGATTGTGTAGTATGGTTTTCCCAAAGACACAGTTCATGTTGCTTCACTTAAATATATTAGACTTTACCTTTGGGAAAGTGCTGTAAGATATACTGGACACTGCAGAGGAATGATATTTTAGTCTCCTTCAACCATTTCAATCCTCTCTAAAGTTTTGTTTGTTCAGTCCAACCTCATAGACTCAGTAATTGGTGTTTGCTCTGGCAGTTTACTTCAGCCCCTGCAATGGTAGCATTTAGACTGGATCCCATGCTACAGCTGGATGATGGTGCCTGATACAATCATGTCAAGACCCTTGGTTGCAGGATGCTATGGTTTCATGAGGAAGGAGTAGGGACTTCAGGACCCTTTGCTAGCTGCAGATTTCAGGACTCACCCTCATGACAGTTTCCAAAGAGGCCCAGTAGGATGCTCTTCTGGGATAGGATTCATGGCTCTGTAACAGTGAGAACCTGCTTACCCATTAATCCACAGATGTGGTTGGTAACAGGATCTGGGGAACAGGCTCTAAGCCTGAAGGTTGATGTAGGGGCCAGACAGTGATAGTCTGGTAGTCTCTCACTCAAGGAAGGAACATTTCTTTTGGTCCTCAGAGATCTTCTCTCTCCCACAGGCCAACTCCCCTCCCTCACACTCGGGAACAGGGTTTATTCCAGGAGGTTTGAATTAGCCTCTTTCTAAGCCCGGGTTCTTAACCCACAGCTCACAGCGAACCGCAGAGTAAACTCCCTTACACAGCATGGTTTGATTCAGCTCCTTCGTCTAAATATTGACTCAGGCCCACAGCTCTCCCGAGCAGACAGAGGCTGTTAGTCACCTCCAATAGTGCCAAACTATACAAAGGGGGCAGTTTCATGAGGCAGAGCTACAAAGCCATGGATGGGGCTTCATTGTGGTCTGTGGCGTCATTCAGCTGAAACATGAAACACACCAGTGGGAGTTTCCAAGCTATAGCTAGTGGGATGCTCTTAAATCCCACTCAGAGTTTGATATTAGGAACCTATAGAAGAACAGGAGATCCCAATTCATGCAAAAACATATTAGTGAATATTTCTCAGCTTTCCACTCCTCTTTCTTTCCCATGTTTGGCAACCCTAAACTGAGAGGAACTGTGAGAAGTGGTTTAAAAAATCAGAATTAATGTTGATGTGGAGCTTTTCCTTTCCTGCTTTTTGCTTGTTTGTTTTTTGGGGAGTGGGGGGGGTTGCCTTTGATTTGAATGAAAACCTCTTAGCAGCAGAGAGAACTAACTACATTTTCAATTGTATGCTAATATGCTGTACCATGCACATAGTGGACCATGGGTTTGAGTTGGACTTCAGGGAACATCTAGTACCTTGGTGGCCTGGTTCTTAATCATTATGTAGATTTCCCATACAGTCATGGAGACACTAGGGGATTTTTGAAGTCAAATTCCTAGCAGTCTTCCCTGCACACTCTCAAAGAAGCCTCTTCCTCTCTAAGGTCTTTGTTGGATGCTTGCTTCAGGACAGCTTTATTAATCAGCTAAAGTTCTGGGGCACAAAATATAGATGTTTAAATTAACTGGACTAGATTCCAAACAATGAAATGTTGTGTTACCTACCTAAGGACCGCTGCTTAGTGACCACTAGAGAATAAGATATCTACTTCTCTGTCTCTTGTTTCAAGAAAAATGCTTATAAATTGATGAAAAGTATTCAGAAAAGTATCATGAGAAGGATTACAGTGCTAAGAATTGGAAGATATCTGAGAGACTCTACAATCCAATTTGCCTAGCTCAGAGTGAGGTTAAGAAAAAAAATTGAATTTATTGTGTAAGCACATACACAGGCAAAAGAAAATAATAATAGGCTTGTTAGTCTAACCAATGAAGGTGTCAGCATATACAACAATTGGAAACTGAAGGTGACCAGGTTGAGACTACAAGGTAGTTACAAATTTTAATTTCACAAGTAATTTAGTATTGGAGATTTTATTAATTTGTGTTGGTTTGTCTATCAAGGGACAGATAATATGAAAAGCACTCTCAAATGCTCAGTTGTCTGTGTGCTCTTTAGGCAAACTAAGTGCCTTGGCTAACGAAGACAATAAGGAGAGGCTGGGAAGATGTTACAGTGCCAAATTCTGATGTCTGTGGGGAGTCAGGGAGTAAAAGAGTGAGCACAGAATACTGGATCCAGCTCCTCATTGCAACACAACAGCAGTTGGTTGCATGAAGTCAAAGATTAATTTTGCCAAATAAGGATCAATTAAATTATCTTACAAGGAAGATTCATTGGAGATGGAAATATAGCATTTAAAACTGACAGATAAATATCAAATGAAAGCAAACAAACAAGTGGCAAACATCTGAGATCTTTGTTTTAGCATTTCAGTCACTAGCTTGGACACAGAAGAAGGAAAGGGGGTAAGACACTTCCCGTTTTGGTGAGGCAGAGGGGTGAAACTGAAAGCCAGAAGTAAATTCTGAGAACAGTTATATCCTACTATCAAACACGTGCCACTAAAGTAAGACGGAGATCTTACATTACTATTTGGGTCTGAAGCCCACAGTTGTCAACATTTGTGTTTGTAAGTTCCACTGATGTAATGGTTTTAATTATATAGGTGTAGATTTTGTTCCCCAGTAGGAAGAAAGTGAAAGGCGAAAATAAACAATGGTACAAGACTTCAAATACTAGAGAGTATGGCAAATAATTCCCTGTAATTCACATTGTGCAGTTACTCTTTTTAATGTAAAATGAAAGTAAGGTGACATCCGTTTCATTCTAATATAAATGACTACAAGAGATCAGAGACGAGTATAGGAGATGAGTGTGGGAAGGATTAGGGGAAGAAAGGGAAGACAGACATTCTGCAGAGACACTTGCAAAGTTAAAAAAAGATAATCTCAAATGTCCTCTGAGGAAAGAAGTGAAGCAAATAGTGGGAAAGAAAGCAAATTAAAGTAGGAAGAAGAAAAAAGAAGAGGAAAAAATTAGAGTAAGAATGAGATAATCAAGAGACTTAAGAGTAAAAAAAAAATAAATAAATACTTGGAACAGGGCAGGAAGCCAATTCCCAGAGTGAAGGAAGGCATGATATTGTTGGATGCATAGAAGAGGAAAACTGTTTCCAGTATCAGTGTTTTTGGCTCAGGAGAAAGGCAGAGAGGCAAAAGTCCTTTAAAGGAAACAATTATCATAGTCAAGTCAAAATTAGCCATTTACTATAAGGGAAAGTAAGAAACAGAAGTTATCTGATGGAGCTTGCATGTTAAAGTGACATGTTTGACAATCATTTTTTACCACCTGACTTCAGTAGCTGCTGATCAAAAGCAGGAAACGGTATTTGAGGTACTTTCTTTCTGGTTCTCTAAAGTGATAAGAATTAATCAGCATGGGACCAGCTACAAATTCAGCTCTCTAAAATGGCCCACATTAAATATATAAAAAGAGAGCAGTAATAAGTCCCAGTCACTTGTTAACAAAGACTCAAAGAACCAAACCATCACCAAATCGTCTTCACCCTTTTCCCCAAAAAAGGTTGGAAAAGAATTTTGCAACTGTTGAGAGAAACCACAAATTGATCCTTACTTGTGGCATTAATCTGTTCAAAACAAACTAGTACAACAAGAAGCAGCAGAAGACCTAATCCTGAGGTGTGAGCCAAAAAAGGTTTTAGCTTGACAGAAACCTTTATATTTGTTTAAGCTAATAGGAACTACATCTACTTAAAAAATACAGATCTTTAAATTAACTCACTAAAGACTTTCAAGGTTATGTTAGGTTAACTCCCATAATGGGCAATTTGGATTTCTAGCTGCTGTTTTTTTCTGGTACGAGGAGGTTATGTTCTGAGAAACATCTATTAGTGGGGAGGAAGTTTTACTGCAGATGTTTGTGATTCCAGCTTAAGTTTCTCATCAAAGCTTTAATGAAAATCAGCTGCCTGGAGTAGCACCACCAGGCCCCAAACCTTTTAAATGATAGGAAACTGCAGCAAATGGAAGCACAGGACAGAGTAAATGGATAGTAGGAAACATTCTCCATTTCAAGAAGATATATAAAACACCAGAAGATACAATTTAAACTCCACAGTAGTGAGTTCCCACAAAGTTTTGGGCAAGTACCAGCAAAGTGCCCCAAAGCTCATTCAGTGCTGTGAAAACCAATAAAAGGCATTTCATGCCCACTCTTATTCATAACATGGGAAGCAAGGAAGGAATTAAAAGTCCAGTTTTTCCAGGGGGCTTGAGAAGAAATAAAAGAATTGCTCTCTGAAGGAGAACTTGGCCTGATTTAAACTGATAACAATTAGAGCTTCTAGTGTTCAAGAGCTGTGTAAAAGAGGTTTAGTTGCTGAGTAATGTATAGCCAGCCACTGATAATTTGTAACTTGCTTCTGGACTTAGATTTCAAACACCAAAATACAGACACTCTTGGGTTTTGTATTTTAATTGGTCCTCTTGAATGTTTGGATCTGATCCCAGTCCATTTTCACACACTACCATGAACTGGGGGATGTTTGGGTTATGCATCCTAATGCAAGATTCAACAGTTGCTGAAAAGCAGTATATATAAAGCTGTTAGAGCTTGACAGTTTTTGCTATCAGTCAGGATACATACAGTATGTATTTGACAATGTAGTCAGAGATTGACTAAAATGCAGTACATGTGATCTGGCTTCGTTGTTCCTGTTCAGCTGTATTGTATAGTTTTTTTCTTGAAATAAATACTTCATAAATAGACCTCTTTTTTTCTTTCTTTTATGACAAAACAACAAGAAACAGTGCTAAACCCCCCCAGCATTCAAAAGCCAAAAAATGAGATAGGGCAGTGAAAAATATTTTAGAATTTACTATTCCAACTTTACAAGACTGTAGGAACAACTAAAATTTTATTGTTTAAGTCATGATATGTGGAAGCCAGGAAGCATGAGAAAAACTGGCACACTTGAATGTTAGTTTGAAATATAATTTAATAATTACTGAATAAAAAGTGTCTACCTGGATGCATAACTTCCAATATGTTCTGTAAAAATAGCCTTTGTAGCTACAATAAGACTCAGAATCGTTGTTTGACTATCTACCCAACAAAATGAATAAAAGCTACCTCATTCAGCCTTTCACCATTGCTGTCAGGTGGAAAAATTGCTACACAGAACCAGCACCTAAACCAGATAATTTCTGAGCTATTACCACCCTACAATGCATCCTTTTACTGTTTCATGAAAGGTCTTATAAGTGGCAAGAGATTAGCAGACTTTTCTGCCAAGGCTAATGCAAGGCCAGTATGTCCTACAGTTTCCCACTGTGGTTTCCCACCTCTGAGCTTGGATGATAGCCCATGGAGAGCCACAGTGAGCCTGCCATTAATGACTCCCTTGTGCTGTTCTCCCCACTCCTGACTCCAGGGAGCCTTCCTCAAAAGCACTTTGCGGAAGCAAGCATTTGTTCAGATCCAGTATCCAAAAGAGAAAATAATAATAAAAGAGCTGGCAGGACAAAGCATGCCCCAGCTCTCCCTATTCCAGCTGTGAAAATCTTTCCTACCCTAGAAGGGCTAGCCCAGCCTGACCCATTGAGGCTTGACAAGGACTCCAGAGCACCAGCACCTGGCACAGATCCATTCAGAGGGAGGTGAACAGGTGTTGAAGGTCTAGACATGGTGCAAGGTCAGGGGGAATTTTCATGCCCTACTCAGCTTTTTGCAAGTTCTTGGTTTCCTGTGGCTCTCTACTTCCAGTTAATTGCAAGGATTGTCTGTGCAGACTCAATAGGGTCTCTAATGTTCCAGCTAGTTATGTTTAAATCAGCTGGAAACAGGGTTTTGGGTGATGGGTTTCTGTGAGGTATGAGAAAAGAAATTGTTGGGATTTTCTCTTGAAGCATCTATTTTTCCTCCTGTGTGAGTCAACAAGAAACTAATCTCTTCATTATCAGACTATGCCTGGGATCAAACAAGCCCAGAGAGTTTGAGAAACCAAGGTAGGTTACCGCATCTTCCGAGCCCTGGCTTTTCCTCCCTCCTTTCAGAGCACAGTCTCTGCCTCCTGAATGTAAGGCATGTAGTACAAAGTTAACCATGCCAAGTTGTTTCACTTCCTTCCCACGCACTTGCAAAGTGCTGGAACAGTCAAGGGGAAAGCCCCAATTCTGAGAACAGCCCAGAAACAGCACTTTCCCATCAGCCATCCCCAGCAGCTGCCTGTCCTGTTCATAGCTGGTCCACCCTTGGGAGCCAGAGGTGGATGAAAGCTCTTCATCTTTTTTAGATTTTCACAGTGGCTTGTGTTTCATTCTAACAGGCTTTTAAATTGGTGCTATGGCTATTGGTCAAGCAGATCACTGTTTTTCTCTACTGTCATTCCAACATTTCAGAGAGCTGCAAAATCAAACCAGGAAATACTAGAATTCTGAAGTGGGGGAGACATTGCTCCAAAAGGGAAATCAAAGGAAACTTCAGATTTACCCTCTCAGTTTTAACAGTGTCTCACAAGCACAGTTGTACCCATTTTAAAGCCCACTCTTGTTTTTCATCATTTGAAAAATGTTGTCACTCTCTGGAAATCTCTCAGGGAGTGCTGTAGTTTGTCAACTGATTATGTTTCACTTATCTGAGGGACTTGAGAAGAAAGTATGACTCAGAATGTACATTTCATTTGCGTGTTGTGAGGACTGGGTGGAGGGTGCTTAATAAGGAAACAATGCAGATTTATCCCTTTTCCTGTAAATTGAATAAACTTGGCATTCTGTTTGGAAGAGGTAAATCAACTAGCTACCCTTTCAACTGCAGATTTTCTATTTCCAACAGTGAGAGTCTGTAAGAGTAAATTTTTCAATCAGTGGCTGTACTAATAAGTAAATTAGAGCAGAGGCTGGTATTAATCTCTATTTCTTAGCCAGCTTCCAGACAGCTAAAACATTTTAGCCCTCCCCCTTTTTGGAGAAGAATGCCTTTTAAGCAGAGGCTTTGTCTTTCCCTCTGTATATGGAAAAAATGACTATGCAGTTCTATGGGGAATGCCTAGCTGAGATGTGTTTATGTTGGATCCAACCCCATCTCTGTTGCTGAATGGCAGTTTGTTTTCCACTTGAGCTGGGGAAGGGATAACAGTCTGGAAACTTTTTCAACCCAGGAAATTTTTTAAAAATTTAATACAATTACTTAGTCAAGGTAATAGATAATGTTGTTCTTCACAAAGGCAACTGGCTTTCAGCTATTTCTTATTTTGGTAGGAGTCACTATGAGTCTGTCACTACTGCAATGGAGGTACACACAAGCCCATTCAAGGAACCAGAATACAGAGTGGGCTGGGGAAGGGCTTCCTTGTCATTTTTTCCTGTTGCTCATGCTCTTCTTTACTTGTTGGTTTGGTGCCATTAGCTGTATTCTCTCTCTCTCCAACTGCTAGCTCTATGTACTGTGACAGAGGGAGAAATAAAGGTAACATTTTTTCTGTGTCTTCCTGCCAGATAGATTTTATCTAGAATTATGGCAACTAGTTTCAGTCTTGCTAGTTTTAGTTTTATCAATCTCTGAGCTTCGTGTCTTAAACTTTGGGATGATGGTTTCCATCAGCATCATCGTCTTTTATTACCATCAAAAATAAGCTTCTGTTTTGGAAGCCGATGAGCTGATAACTCCTCAGGTAAAACAGAAATAATCTCAATTGGCATGGATAAGTCAGCAAGTGAAGTTTTCAAGTTAGACAGTTATTAAGTTAGGTTCTTGTCTTCTGTCCCCTAAGGCAATCACAACTTTTTCTTTAAATTCTGAGGCAAGCTCAACCTCTCTGTATATATAAATGATTGAGAACTTACAGTGTTTAGTTATTGCTTAACACAACAGCAGTTGGAAAACCAGACTAAATTCAGTCATCAGATGTATTCTTTAGCAGCTGCAGACTGGCCAGACATGGTGTGCATGGCTCCACATCAGCCATAGCCCTGTGCTCCCATTTGGGAGCATCACTGGGGGATGCAAGCATAAAGGAACAATACTGAGATTCATACACAAGGGATGATAGAAAGGACAGGAAGAACACTAGTGACAGAAAATAGTGCTTCATTTGTTTCATCACTTATTAAACAGTTCATTTACTGAAAAAGATTACAGATTCACAGCCACTGTCACTGCTTTATTATTATTTTTTAATGTTTGAAGATTCAAGTTACCGAGCTTCACAAAAGCACACCACTGCAGCTCTAATGAGCATTTCATATCACTTACCTAGAATACCTCATTATTATATTAATTTTCCCAGATCTATGGCAAATTCACTCACTGAGCCTTCTTCATCGAACCTATCTCATCTCAGAATTTAATTTAAAAAATAAGAAGATGCAAAAATATTGGGGGGTTCCAGTGAATGACTATTTAAGCAGGAAAGTAGTTGCTTTTACATTTGCAAGTTAAATAACAAAACAGAAAGCTCGTTAGTGTGTAATTCACATAATTGCTTTAGTTTGCAGTCTCATTAAATGCAATTAGAAGTGAGATACCTGTCAAGATAAGTGGATAAAAAAAAGATTACCATCATTGTGCCCAAAACTCTTCACCAATCTCTTGTTAATTCCTAATTTAGAATATCAATGGAACACTGGAAGTAATAAATATTTCACAGTTAAAAATGTCAGAAATTTAAAAGAACAATATAGGGATTTAACATACTACACCAGGGTACTTATTATAAAACTATCATGAACATTGATTTGGAGACTAAATTAAAAAATGTGTTCCTCCCAGGAATGTTTGCAGTTTTAAAAATAGATTTGGAATTGCAAATGGCTAATTTGCATGAGGTTTCTGCCCTTAAAATTGTAAATACTATAAACTGGCTTTTGCATACAGACAGTCTTCTGACAACTGCAGTGTCCTATTAAATGTGGTAATTAACTGTCTAGCTATGATGTCACACACTGAATAAATTTCTTCAGTAATAATAGTTAGAATGTGACCTTTCTAGTTCAGAAGAATTTGATACTGTAGACCAGAGTAATGAAGGCTTACAGAAATTATAAATAGATCTTGGAGGCCTAGGGAAAGCTGTTGAGCAAGCTTCTTTGTATTTAATTCTCTAGTATGTGAAGCCTCAAAGCACTGATAAATATAGTAAAAATCAACAGAGAAGAAATAAAATTGCAGGGCAGATGCCCACTTTTGCTTGCATGTTGTGGATTTCTGTCCGTCTCTCTAAGACTACTTTGATGGTAGAGCATGTCTGACCAATAGGTCAGTTATTCACTTCTGAGGGCCTCATACACCAGAAGAGGACAAAGATCCCTCTGAAATGTCACTTCACATGGCTTTATAGGTTTAAGAGCAAAGACAATCTTAAATTTGTTATTATTCAAGGTCTGGGAATTTAAAATCAATATATTTCTTCAAATGATAACTTAAGTGCGAAGTATGACAGCTCTGTAAAAGGTATAACGGCATATTATTTTTTAAATATAAAAAGTTGGAAGAACTCACAGAAATCTCCTATGTAGCCAAGACCTTGTCTAGGAATATGCATGTACTCAATTATAAGAAATTAACAGGACAGGTTAAAGGGGAAGTTTCCAGCAGATCTAATGTTTTTGTACCTTGAGTAAGAGTTCCTGCTCTTCATTTGTTTTTTTCCAGAAGAGAAAAATGCTTTAATCATTGTATCTAACAAAAACAAATGCCATGAAAGATATTTTAACAAAAACAACTTCTGAATCAAATAGATTTTTCCATATTAATGTTTCCTTCCTCTTATGAAAAAAATTGATTTTCCCTAAATATCTTAAAAGCTCTCTTACAAAGTTGGTTTCAACTTTCATGGGAAATTTTATCACTGAAATGTAAATCTTTCTTGCTACATTCTTTGACTAATCCTTTTCATATATCTGGCATGCTTTGGCATTAAATCATTGCAGGTTTCTCATAAAAGTTACCCTCAAATAAAAGAGTGAGGTCTAACACTTAGAAAGGATGGAGAGAAGAAATGGGAAAGGCAGCACAAGGCCAAGCAGTGCTGTGTACCTACCAAAATGTCTTCAAAACATGGCTTATTAGCTGGAATCCAAAAAAGTTCTTTCAGTGCTGGATTTTAAAGAATGGGATTCTTGGGCCCAGCAACAGCTTTATATTCACTGCAGGCATCTGAAATGAGCAAAACCTGACTACCAGAAATGGGTGCCCTTGTGAGGATATTCATTATTCCTGATGGTTCTGACTAGTTTTCTCAAAAGACGTGAAGTTGTTGAGTTGTGTCACTGGTGGGTACATCTGGGACACTGTAATCTGGGATTAAATTGAATAGTTTGATGTGGATTACATTGGATATATCTGGATACAGTCCCAGGTAGTCAGCTCTAGGTGGGCCTGCTTGAGCAGAGTGGTTGGACTAGTTTACTTCCAGAGGTCCCTCCCAACCTCAGCTATTCTGTGATTCTGAGTGACTGTGGTCATTATTCCATTTCACAGACTGAGAAACAAAGTTAAAAAGTAATGTTCATCATCACCCAAGTCATGAGCAAAAAAAATATATTTTCTTGAGTCCCCAAATCCTTATGAACACAATTAGGGACAGAGAAAGTCATGCATGGAAACACAGTGATGAGTTTCTTAGCTGTTCAGTGAGAAGGAATATTTCCTTATGCCAATTTCAAACAATATAAAGAAACTCTTCCAATGGAGGTGTTTGTAGATTAGAAGTGAAGGGTATGTAATAAAGTGAGTGACTATGCCCAGGTGCAGGAACAGGCAAAATGGAGGAGTAGGAGGACAAATGGAAAACAGAACAGGGAGTATACAAGCATGAATAGGGACAACAACAGACTGGCTGTGGGAGCCACTGCGGGCAGGTGGAGATCCACAACCCATAAGTGTAACATCCAAATGCTCCATTAATAGATATAGCCCAAGAGAAATGCAGAATCCTCCCCTGAAGGGCCAACGAACAATCATCTCATCTAGTTGGCATTTACTGTAAGACTGTTTAAACGACATTTAAGTCTTGTTGCCAACAAGAGACACATATAATATAGACAACACAAAACAGTAACCTATAAATAAAAGATAGAGTGAACATGTGCTATAAATACAAACTGAGGAGCCATGGACTGAATCAATGCCTCACTATATATAAATGAACTTACTGGAACATGCTGTCTGCAGCAAACCCTGCTTTACCACAAGTACTCACTTACGCTTTTGAGGAAATTGTAACTGCACAAATCTCTATCCATATGAGTATTCTATCTCCTTCAACAAATTCAAATCCACACAAATTTTGGGGACACAGGATCTAGAGGAAATTAAAAAATGATTTGCAACTATATAGCTATAACTGTAAAAAGGTGGCAGGAATATGAATGACAGACAATTATCAGAACTGTCATTGAGTACTTTTATATAAAGAGCCCAAGGACACCTTCTAGAAATATTTTCTCTCTTGTGCCTCAAAAGATCAGAACAAAACAAAGCAGAGAGAATTTAATTAGCCAAATTCTACCCTGAGTCATACACTTCACATAGGATCCATCAGATCATAGAATCATATAATGTTAAGGGTTGGAAGGGACCTTAAAGATCATCTAGTCCCAGCCCTTCCTGCCATGGGCAAGGACACCTCTCACTAGACCAGGTTGCTCAAGGCCTTATCCAACCTGAAAGAGGATTCTCTCAAGCTTCTTCCTTAGCAGGTATTATGTGAAGAAATGTAGGGCTTTATTTTGCATTTCTTGATTACATGTTGCTGCTGATCTTGTGAACGGTCTAGAGTTCATGTGTCAAACAGTTGAGGATAAAAGCTGTGAGGAAGAGAAAAAATGCCAAATAATACTCAAAGCAGCAAATAATATTACCATCACTGTTTTAATACAGTTATGTCTGATAGGCCTACCTTTTTGGAAGACAGGAATCAAGAAGCATACAGAGGCATCTGGCAGCATCTGCTGCTGGGTTCAGTGTTTTGGTATCTCCTAGTTATGAAGTGTGGATAGTCAGACTTTCATGGTTAGGTAGGCCAAATAAGAAAGGCAGGCTGCCTGCTGGTGCACACTGCTCAGATAAAATACATCTCCCTGTAAAAATGCGCTGTCTCCTGAGCACAGATAAAAACAGCATAGTTCTAACTTTAAACACATCCCAAAAGTTACTTCACAGTGTTTCTTAGCTGTAGACAATATTTGGTGCCAGTGTGTCTTCAGCAACAACAGGCGAGCTAGCACCAATGAGCTCCTCATCCAAGAAAGGGGAAAAGTTTAGGTGTGAAATGCACTGGAGCATCACACACTGCCTGGATGAGCTGGATAAGACATGAGATGTGGATAAAAGCTTTTGGCAGTTAATTCTCCACCAGATATAGGGCTCCATTGCCATAAATGACGCCTATGTGGACCATTAAAACAGAGCATTAATTAATAAACACCCTATCAATCTGATAAACTCAGTCCCTGATGGCCTCAGAGTAGTTGTCTACACATTCAGAAAAGGGAGAAAGGTGTACAGGTTTTCCTGTCTGATGACCCTATGCAGCAAATGCAGTTCATAGGTGTTCTACTGAATATGCAAGTCCATCCAGTCCTCTGGTACCAAGGCAGCAACCAGCATGGCTCAGTCAGCAGTAAGGTCCTACAGAACACATGTATGTATGTCCCTTTCCCCCACTTCACCCTTGTCCATCCCCATATACACACACAGTTTTGAAACCTGAGGCAGTCAAAGGATACTCCTAAAAACTACACATACTGAATTCTCCAGCCAAAATTTAACCTCCAGCAGTTAAGCACCTTCTCTGGGACTGGTTAAGTGCATGGTGGCTGTGTGAGATAGCATAGTGCCCAGGGCTCCTGAGTGTGCTGCACACCAGTGGCGTGGGCTGGAACCAAGCTGCAGTTGCATGCAGTGCTTACTGTACATCTGCTCGATTTTGTGTTTTAGCAACAAACGGAGAGAGGTTTCTCCTGCACCTCATCAAAGGCAGGAAGGTCAGGAGGGTGAGGTGCAGTGTTATCACAGCTCTTTTTCTTTGCATAAAGTTTCCCAGCAGATGGAAGATGAGCTAAATATTCATTTCTATTCTTATGAATAACTTGTCTTTGACCTGAGGAATTTGAAATGTCTGTTAGTTTGCTCCCAGGGAGCAAGGAGTGGTCAATGACCATCAGTCTACAAATGGAAGTTTGGATTTAAAAAAATCCATGTTTAAATGAACTGAAAGTCAATTATGACCAGAGCTGAAAAGCAGATGTTAGAAGTCATGTTGCCATGCTCAGTACCTTTTGATGAATGAAACACTAGAAGTAGATTTGTATATCTGTCCAAGGTAAATAAGATAGTATTTTAGGTAATGATTTCCAAGCACAATGAAGCATAGATTTTGTGCCTGCCCAGAGTAGTTTTAAACTAGGATGTTCATTGATTCAAACACATTGTTTATTTACATCCCAATTTGGCAAAGTAGTATTTTTAGTGCGGAAAAATTATGCCTTTCAGAGGGAACCAGATGGTGTCCTAAGAGTGGGATTGTGCTTCTTTCTGTGCTAGATCTTTTCTGTGTGGTTATTTGGGTAGATTTACTCCAGTCACCAGGTTTGGAGATTGACAAAGTCCTTCACAGCATCAGAGCTCTTCTTTCCAGCTGTATCTGCAGTCCTTAACTTCAGCTTGAGCAAGGAATGAACAAGGCAACACTAACATGATGGCAGGCATTAGTTTTGTTCCCTGTAGAATGGGATAATCTTGTATCTCACAGGCATGAATTAGAACTAAAGTCACTGCAGTAAGCACCAAGTATTTTCGATTACAGTACGAAATCTTAATAATAATTGCTTACAGTTTTCTTTCCTAAATATGTTCTGTGCTCTCCAAAGCCATCAAGTTGAAGCAGGACTGAGCTAGTAGCAGCAATAAAATCAATTTCCAGATATGTTTAGTGATATTTTAAAACTCTTCCTAAAAATTATAGCTTTACTTAAGGTGCTAGTATATATGTATGCTCTCTGCCTCCAAAAGACAAAATGAACGTATCTCAAAGGCGGGCTGAAAAGGTTCTGTTTGTAGATTTTCAAATGCATGAGCATTCCTTGGAGAAGGTGGCACCAGTGTAGAGTATATAATACAGCTCCCTTGGAAAGTTACCTGTAAATATCAGAGCAGACACCACCTGGGCAAATGGAAAAATCCCATTATCATGCTCTGAACTGGCTAAAATCAACATAACTGAAGTGTAGGAAAGGAATTGCTTGGGCCTATTAGACATCAAGATATCCTTTAGATGCATCCACATTCTCTATTTGAATATACTGCCTGGTGGAACAGACTCTAAGGGACCATTGTATTTCTGCAAAGGCATGGGTTGCTCAGCAGTTTTTCCAGCATAGCTGTTGGAGCCTGGAAACTTCTGCAAGGCACAGAACATCTGATATGTGCAATAGGTTTCATCTCACTGGACTTGGTATGCAGTGTTGGCACCTACATGTGAGCTGGCCCTTCAAGTCCCCCTTTGCAATCAGTGGACAGCAACAGGCACAGCTGACCTAATTTAGATGCATTTCCATGTAGAAGAAATCAAACCATACAAAGGGTGTCCAGCTGGCATCTTCCCATGTGGATGTCTCCATGTTGATGACTCCCAGCTTGCTGTGGTTTGGTCTTCCTACACAGGCAGTCCCGCTGACCAGCTGCTGAGGATGCTGCCCAAGATGTCCTTGCACTAGCACAGCCACAGCTGTGTTACCACAGCACTGCACCTGGGGCACAGACGTCCTCTGGGGTTCAGCCTGGGACCATCTTCAGGGCTGACATAGACATGCTGAATGTTTGGCAAGATTTTTGTGAGCTCTTGGCTGGGAACTGAGTATTTGTGAAAGTGAAGACCCTATTGTAGGTGATCATAAACAGATATCTGTTTTTTCAAAAGAGTCCTATGCTGAGGAAACCAGAGAAACTGAAATAATATCAAAGGTACAGTAGAGGACTGTTTTCTCAAACTTGTTTCTCTAATGTTCTTGTTTCTAATAAATAATGACATAAATGAAAGGACTGGGAGATATTCAAGCAGGAAAACATCTTTATTTTTAGGAAGGGCAGTAGGATATTTATCTCATTTGGCCTAAGCAAACAATCTTCAAAAAAGCCTCAGAACTGTGACTGCCAATTTCAAATACTGCCTCATAAAGAAAAATAAACAAAAGCAAGCATGTTTGGGTTGGGTTTGGAAATGTCCTCAAGGAGCAGAGGGCTGATGTTTCCATTGCAATGCCATGCACTTCCAGCAAACTGGTGTCTGTTTTAGACACAGGGACTTTAAAATGGATGGAGGGTGTTTAGGGTATTCACTCACCCCTGTATGGTAAAAGTTATAGAGCTTCAGGGATTTGATATTAGTTTGTGTCCTAAACTTCTAAACCATTCCTTCCAGATAAACATTACATATTGGTGTGAAGCTTTCAAGAAGGTACATTCCTCCACTCAATTTTCTAATTGTTTTCATCGACACATTAAAAACTTGGACTTAATGTATTCATGTGTCCTACTTTTACAGGTATCTATGGCTGATATGATGCCTGTTATATCAGATGAACAACAGTTTTCTATTTTCCTTTGCCCGGGTTCTGAGACAAAGCTTGATGAAGTTCAACTAGAGTTTGTTTTCTTTTCTTTCATTTCACAAGCAGCAGTGGGGACTTCTGAGGGTCCCACAGTTCCAAAATTGTTGATCAATCTATGTCATGATAAATATTATTATGTAGATAATTCACAATATGTGTCACAATTCTCCATAATTTTTTGATTGAGAGCTAGCCGGTCATGCCAGAAGTCACACTTTTCGGATTATGACTCCCTTAGGTATATGTCTTCTGACAATATTTCCACCACCTTTAGAAAACAGATCAGGGTGCAGAAAAATGAAAACTCAAAAGCACAAATATGTTTTCAAAAATAAATTGTATGTCCAATGAACTTGCAACACCATCAATATAAAGCAGGTGAATGAGCTGTCATATGTCAGCTTAACCAGAGACAGCTATCTATATATGTACATGGCCATCACCAGATGACAGGTAACGAGAATTAATTTAATTATCTTCCACTGAAGACTAAAAGAACATGATCAGGAACAGTTATTATGACTTGAGTAGCATACCATAAATTATGCTATAGTCATTTAGCTAACCTCTTAGCATATGAAGAACTAACATCAGAAAATAAAAATGTGCATTTTTCCCTCCTGTAATCAAAAATCACCCTTCTACACAAATTCAGGTTTTTGTGACACAGGATAGAACTTCTTTGTATTTTTACACATAGATCTGGGATATTATGTTAATTAAGTAAATTTTCATTTCATCACAAACTCATGGGTTTATCAGGTTCAGCTGTGTCCAGATTGCATTCGCTTTTACTATCATGAAGCGAGATCTTTGAAGTGAGAATTTACTAAGCAACACCATAATGTTTGATCTTTGCCCCCGTGCCCGAACATTCAGGTAGCCCCTCTGAGGAACTTTCTCAGAGCTGGAAGGAAGCATACTTTCAGACTCTCTCTCTAGAAGCAAAGACCATAACACCGCTAGTGAGCTACAGCCAAGGCTTAGCTGACACTAAATTCAGCGGTGACTTGGCAGCTGATGTGCCATGACTACTGCCTTGAGTGCTTTTCCTCAGATTCAGTTCCCCAAGTGCAACAGATGTCTCCTCTTTTACAGTGGTCTTGGAGGGAAGCACCATCTTTTTCTTCTGTGTTTGTTTTGGTCCAGATTGTAATGGGATCCCTGGTCCAAGACTGGTAGACATCAGTATAATAGATAAAACAAAGGCTGAAATGTCTTAATGTAGACCATTTAACCCTGAATACACATCCTTTCATGTACCCTAGCACTCAAAAGAAAACTCTGGAAATAACAAACACTGATATGGATCCAAGGGAGCCTTTTATTCCGGAAGAAAGAGACCCTTTGTGTGTCTATATATTCACAGGAAAGTCACAAGTTCCAGTACTAACTAAAGAAACATGCCATGTTTTCTTACCATTAGATGAGAGAATCAATGGCTACATCTGAATTACTGAATAAAGCGGTGTGGGGACCTCCTAGTCAAACAGCATAACACAGCCCATGTCCATGTGCTGAAGCGCTCTCCGTGTTGGCCCAGAGAAGAGCAGTCCCATATAGACTGCCTCATGGGAGCACATCCTAACAGATGCCATGCTCTGAGCTGTGCCTGGTCATTGTCAGGAAAGTCACGATCTGTCAAGGAGCAAATCGAGGCTTGAAACCACACCTTGCCCTTCAGCTGGCCAGTGCAGATGTATCCACAGAGGACACTCCGTGTGTGTTATTAGCACAGCATTCTTCTTTTGTAAAAAGCAAGCCAAAGAAGTCAGGGTCAGACCTGTCCCAGCATGGCTGTACCACACTTGCTAGCTGGCAGCAGGGAAGGAACAGTGGACCTGATTCTGCCCTCAGTTATGCAAGTTTGGATCAGGAGCAACTGCAATTAAATCAATGGAACTGCTTGGATATAATATGGGAGTAAATTCATACCATGTATATGTGTATTGTCTTCCATCTTCAGTCCCGTCTGGCATGCAGACCAGCAGAAGGGTCTGAAGAAACAGAATATGACTACAGGCTCTACAGCATTTTCAACATGCAGCTGGTTCTTGTTTTTAAAAAATATAATAATTAAATCCAGATGCAAAGCAGGAGGGGAGGAATAAATGCCCCATGGGTGTAAAAATTTTCAGGAGATCATCAAGACCAACCTTCGATCAGACTTTTCAACTTGAATTGGAACAAACTTTGTCTCTTGGGGAGAAAAAAATCTAATATTTGTGAAGACGTAATTGCTAATGCAGACCTAACATTTTGGCCTACTAATTGTCTTCACTGTTCAGAAACAGACAGTGGATGGAAATGTTCCTCACTCAATTGCCTACATAATGGTTTTTCAGGGAGGGTATTTCCATTTTGTTCCAGACCTGTTTGTGCTTTGTGTGCAATTATTTAATGCTTCCAGAACATTCAGCAATTTGAATCCCTCAATTAGTTCAACATTCTGACACTTCTTTTTATAAATATGTTGTTGGCTCATGCCTTGGAACAACCAACCAATCACTCCATTATCACTAGTAGGGCAAGGAGCAACAAAAATATATCAGCATACTTGAGAATGCCTGAGAAAACTTCTGAGCCCAAAGGAAACAATCTGGAATCCATTTTCCCCTCATTCCCTCTTACCTCATAGCATTGGTTGTCAATACCTCATTTCTGGTTTACATTGATGCAACCCATGGTTTAAAGTTCTGTATTAAAATAGTGAGCATCAGTGCCTTCCAAGTTTTTGTGATGAATTGAATAATGTGGGGAAAAAGTGTTGCAAAAAGAATACTCAGGTGACTTGGGACCCTGCATCTTACTTTCAAGAGGAACTCTGACAACAAAAATAGAAGAAGCACACAAAATTGAGGCAGATGGCCTGAGGAACCAAGTGTGCCACTCAGAATAGGAGGTAAACTGGTTCCCAGTGGGCTTCAGCAAAGACTGTGCAGCACTTGTGCAGTCGGCTGGAACCAGCAATGTTGCACTGAACTGCACCTAATTTGTTACTGCTTGGTGTGTGGACAAGATGAAAGCTCACTCACGGCTGCAATGCTGGCATACCCTTAGCTGAACTGTAAATTAGATCATCTTTATGGCTGACTGAAGGATTTTCACAGACACCTTTACACACATCCCTATATGTCCACTGTCCATATTCGCTACCATAAGTAAAAAAGTAATCTGCTTAGACTGCAAAACCAAGAAAGCTTTTGGGCAGACACTAAAGGACCATCTAGGACCACCCTCCAGCTAAGGAGCATTAGAGAATGTAACGAGATTTAGATCTGTATGGGAAGAAGGAAATATTGCAAAGGCAGACAGTGGGATAGGAATCTGTTTTCAATTTAGAAACTGTCTCACTTCCACAGTGTGTGGCGTAATCATTTTGCTGCGATCCTCAGTCTGGCCGGAGCCAGTCCTACCACTCTGTGTTAAGACTAAACAACTGAAAGAAACAAGCAGTGCAAATAGGCAGTATTTCTGCTGTCCCAAAGTGGCTGTGGTATGAAGACTTTTCCTCCTAGGAACTATTATCAAATAAAGTGTTTCCAAAGCAAACCAGATAAAATATTGTGCGTAAGAATGGTTAAGGCAACTGTGTTTTCCATTTATGTTCATTGCAGCTCCTCAGATCACTCTGGCATAAGATGGGATTAATGTTTCATTTTCAAACCTCATTTTTAAAGCTCATGTTCATCATCTTACAAGATACATTGTTTTCTAAACGAGAAGTTTATCTGGCTGGATAGAAGTACCTACCCACACTTGAGAATGGAAGTTAACAGGCAAATGAGACTCAGGATTGCTGGCTCTTGTTACCCAGTGCTCCACAGCTGCAACCACAGCACCATGCAGACACATCAGAGAAGGTTCCAGAGGCGACATGGCCCTAGCCCTGTGCCAGGGTTAGGTAGCCCTAGTTCCCACCAGGGGTATTTACAGGTACTACTCACAGGCCAGATTTTGCAGCTAATAGAGGTATCACTGTGTGGTGCCACATTTGCTTACAGTGGGCATGAGAAACAGTGGTTACCACAATGCAGAAAAAAAATTCATCCTTTATTTCAGGGCTACCCAGGAAAATAAGGAAGAGGCAGATACAAAGGAAATCTGCCCTAATTTCATCAGTACCATAAATAAGAAGCCTCCTAGCTCATACCAATGCAAGAAGACTCATACCCTTCTGTGTAACTTGAATTTTCTACTTTTGCCACTTTTTGCAAGGGTAGGTGGCCTCAAGGTCCAAAGAATGCAAAAAGTGCTGTAGAGACGGGCACAAGAAATATTCCAGGAGAGCCTGGCATACCTCAGGCTCTGACAGACACCTCAGGGATGCTGTTTGTAAATGATAGCAGAAACAAGGCGCTGTAAATAATTTTTGGAGAGCTAAATGACATTCTGGTGCCTTTGCATCAGCTCTGCAACAATACTACAAGAATTAGACAAGGCTAAGACATTTATGGTCCAAAAATGCATGAGTCTGCATGGATCTAACATAATACATGTGACACAGGGAGACTGGACAGGATGAGCAAGTGCTGCCTGAGTAAGAGATGTTGCTCCTGAGGTCAACCTGTGCATGTCTCATCAGCTTTGCATAACAAGGAAGTTCCTCATGGAGAACAAGTATTTACACATAACACATTGAATGAAAGCTATCCTCTTTAATTTTCATTTTATTTTTTGGTCTTAGAGGGGCAACTTAATAGCCTTGTGTTTCCGGTTACTCATACTATTGCTCTAATTAGTATTTAAAAGAAGGCGATATAGATATTTACAATCTTCTGTTTAATTTTGGTAATCTTTAGTATGTTATCAAAAATACTAAATTATATACAACAGACACAGGCACACATTTATTCAGAAGGCCTTGATCTTTATAGGTGTGTTTCTGTCTCCTGGTTATTCATCAAAAGCTCATCAATGCTTTGATGTAAAGTAAATTTTCTAAAGCTTTTCCTTTTTTAAAATAAAAGCCATTTCTTTCCCATAAATACACCTTCTTTTCTGAATAAGGATTATCATTTCTGATTAGCTCATCCTCTAGTACAGACTATAGCAAGAATCTGCCAGCTCCACACCCACTGCTGGTCAGGGACAGGACACAGGCAGGAATGCTGACAGCTTAAACACTGTAAAGTAAAAAAGCAAGCAGCAAGACAGAGAGTGAAAGAACAGACTCGAGTTCAAGAGTGTGTGTGTGTGTGTGGTCTGCTATGATGGGGTTGTGCAGTGTGCTCTGGGGAGACCTGATGATTATAAGCTCTTGCTTTCCACCCCTCTCACGAAACCTCACTGTCTGAATACATATGCATACGAAATGCTTTTTTCTTTTTTCATTGCAGGGATGCCAAGAAGGATTTTATCGTACCCACTCAGGAAAATGCTCTCCTTGCAACTGTAATGGTAATGCAAACAAATGCCTTGATGGATCTGGAATCTGTGTGGTAAGGAATTCGTGTCTTCTCTTTTTCTACCCTTCTATTAACACCCATGCTCAGTTTCAATACAAAGCAACAGCAGCGTCTGTACCAAAGGAGCTTTTTGCTGAAGAGTGATCATAAATAGGGCCAAGATCAATACATTAATAAGATTATCCCAGCCAAATTTCTTTCTCACCCACTTAAATTATCTCTGCACATTTGAAACACTTCCTGCATGCCATCTCTGTGAGACCCAGTATGTGGGGGAAAAGTTTTAGTCCATCAGAAATATGGAAAGAGTTTTGTACCGGAGGAAAAATGTATAAATTCAAACACGTTTCATTTTCCCCTTTATGAATACAGTGCTTTATATAATATAATGAATTTACAACGATAAGTGACCCCTGTGAGACATGTGTTATCCATAGCAATTCTGCTGCATGGCAGTTGCCTGCTGTGAATGAAAAACATGAGAAGGTTGAAATAATACACCACGGGAAGACCATGTTGAACTGCAAGATACTATTACAATTTCCCATATGTTCAATCTCACTCAGAATCAGTTAATACAGAAAGTTGTGTGTTCGTGCTAGTAGTTGAATATTTGTAGGTCTAGAGGAAAAATCAGTCCAGTAAAAGTAATCCCAACTACTAGTGGGCAGTCAGAGCTGTAATATACTAAAAAAATGGTGGAAGTTAATACCGTAATCTATCTAAACCCCACAGCAAGAACTAGGCACTAGTATACCCTTTGCAGGCTCGTAAAGCAGGAGTAGAGCCCAGAACTCCTTGCTCTGCCATGTGTTGCTTTTGGCAAATCATAAACCTTTGCCCTCAGTTTGTCTCTTCATAAAATGGCCTCATAATATTCACATACTTTGCATTGTTGCAGCCACTATCAAGTTTTCAGTTATACAAACACATAAAGTCATGCTCCATGGCATATTTCCTACCATTTTTATTTCTGTGGGAAGAAGACAGTGCAGCTGTTCAGCCCAGGAACAATTATTATGACTTAGTCACTGTAATGCCCTTAGAATTGTCTGGTTTCTACAGAACATCTATTGTCTTAGTGTTTTAATATTCAGTTTTTAAAAGTGGTTTTACACTGCCAGGCGTTCACAACTACTCTCGTTCACGTGGACAAGGCTTTTGCTTATGGGGTGATTGTTCCCTTGGTGCCCCATGACAATGATGTCAGGGGGAAACTTCTGATAGAAGACTTGGGAACAAGAGAGAGGGCTGGTCAAACATCTGCTTCTGATGACTTTGCGCACCAGCGATCTTCTGGAATAGAAAGAATATATGAGATAGGGAAGTGATTATATCCTCAGTTTACAAATACAACAGAGGACCCATTTCCTACCTTCTACAAAATAAGGCTAATGTCAAGGGTTCAGGAACTAAAAGAAAAAAATAGTTACCATATCAGAAGGAAGTAATCTGAAAACATTCATGCGTTCCTAACTGGTGTTTCTTCAGGATACTAAACTCTTGAAATCAGCTCTGTAGTAAGGAACAAGACTAAAATCTAAACACCAGTGTACTACTTGAGTTCAAATAAGCCTTTTGATATCCTATCTGAATGAAAAGAAGCCAATAAGCTCAGGTCATTTACTTCTGAATAAAGAGGAACAGTGAAAAAGCTCAAGTGAAATAAGAGGAAAAGGGAAAGGACAGAATGAAAAGGCATTTTAAAGGTTAGATAGCATAAAATGGAACCAGAGATGCCCATGAGGACTGCAGTAACAGGACTTTCTTGAGGATTTGGAAATTTCCAGGGAAGTTCAGAAGACTAATGAAATTGGTAAACCACAAAACGTGACTGAGAAAGTCTGGGAGAAAAAAAACGCTTAAAGAAGGAAAGATGTAACTTGAATTGCAGCAAGAAGAAGCATGTCAGATGAATGAATTAATTTAATTTAGGAAAAGGTGACTTGATGACTGGGAATGTGATTTGAATTAGAATCAGTGGACAAAGCAGCCTTCCCAAAAGGACTGTTCTGGAGAAGCATATGTATGGATCTGGCCAAAGCCTGCTGGGACTGTGGCAGGGGCAGGAGGGAGTAGAAACCTGTACAGCTGGGAGTTCCTGTGAAGATGTAGGACCATGTGGTATGGACAGCTCACATTTCTCTCTTCTCAAATTTTTAGGCAAACTAATCTGATAATCCTTACAGTGGTAACCACCACAACTGATAGTAAGACATAAGATTTTCTGCATTGACTTAGTTTTTAATGGATTGTTGAAAAAATAAGTCTATTTATCCCATATTATTATTGTTGTCATCCTCCACTTCTACCAATATAAACCTGCTATCTCCCTGCTTCTAGGAAGCAATAGTGTTTTAATGTTTTATCACTTATGAACCCCACACCATCACCACATCTTACCCTAACCATGAGCCAGATACGTAATGTCTTCAGCAGAAGATCTTTAGAAGAACTGATGTTCCCCAGAGTTAAAAGTTTCTATGTCTGCATATTTATTCACATAATGGATTTATTTGAACATTAAAAAAAATAAATTGACACTGCTAAGAGTGCTGGAAAGTAATAATAACATTGTGGTCAGTTGGTAGTTAATTATTTTTTTATAGTTTAAGTAATAACATAGCTATAAGAACTGACTAAATATGTGAAATGGACAAGACAGTATAAAAAGGAAAAAGTACTCTGCTTCAAAAGGGATGAAATATAAGAGTCAGACTCCATATGAAGTTCTGAGACCATCATATTATGCAAATCTGCCAAATCAATTTGGCAAATATAGATCCCACAGCATACAAATTAATGAAATTTTCATTGGCCTGTGCCCTGAATTTAAAATCAAGTAAAATTAAACCCTTATTAACAATGCCTTGAGGTAGAGTGCTCACATCTTTAATTTCTGCTGGCATATGTATCTTGAGATTCTGTTTCAAAACTTCTCCCAACTTATTCATAGAGTGTAAATCAAATCCTGAAGTTGTTAAAAGCTTATTGAATGACACGATCAATGAATCAACAAACTCATTAGGTAACCAGACAGAAGAAATTACTGCAGACAGAGGCTTTTTGCATAAATGTCCACATAAAACTGGTGCTGAAATCAGCCATGTGGTCCCATGATTAAAATGGAAGAGACACTCAGTTCATTTTTTCAGGATGGAAAATCACCCAACTCTTAGAAGAAGAACAGCCCACCCAGTCTAAGCTCCATTTATGATATAAATAATTAAAAAAAAATAGAGATGTCGAATAATAACTTCATTTTAAAGACATCATACTAGACCTACACATGTAGGTCTAGTAGGGGAAGAAACATCAATTCATTGTGCTGATTTTAGTCTTTAGCAGAATTTTCTCAATCCTGGCTAAGAGAAGAAAATGAAGTCACTTGAATGACTCTAGCTTTTGATTTTGGAAACATGCATACACGGGACGTTAAATGGGTCAAACTGCAACAGCTGCAAGTGGCAATCTGCAGACCCAGGGATGTACATTTCTCCTACATAAATCCCATCATGTTTTGTTGCTAATAAACTAGAAAAACATGAAGGGAATGTTTTGCCTCCTTCACCATCCGACCCTACCCCACCAGCAACCTACAACTGAGCTATTTCTTTAGAGCACCTCCTCTGAGGGTTCAACATTCAAAAATTCAGGCTTGGAGGCAGGGTTCAAATGACTGGACATCAGAACAGTGATGGTCAGCTCTGAAATCAGCAGCATATGGAGGTGAAATATCTTGTCTAAAGTAATGAGCTATCATATCATACACAAGTATGATAACTGTCAGGGATTTACCAAAAATTTTGGTTGCACATTGCAGAGAAGGAAGTTGCTTGAGGTGACTGCAAGGTACTATGGCAATGACGACGGACAAACACAACAAAATGGACTGAAAGGTTGAAAAGGTTTAAAAATCACCAAGCTGTATATCCAGGCAAAATTTTTGTTGCACTGAGTTATCAGTGTCTTTTGTGTGGCTTCTAATGTTAATGGAGGTTAGGTCTTCATGGGTGCATGAAAACACTTTGAGCAGAAGAAGTAAGACAGAGAGAGCACTATGGCAGAAGGTGAAGGGTAAATCTGTTGTTATACATACAAATCTCTAAGTGGTTTGTTATCATCTCAGTCCCATGTATTTGATTAGTATTTATATAGGACATCCAAATACTCACAAATAAATAAATAAATAAATACAAATGAATAAATATGGAAGAAGAAAGAGCAAACTATCATAACAGTGAAGAGGATAAAACCTCTGGTATCCTTTCCAGCCTTTTATGGAATTTTTTACAATAGAGCATATTGTCATGTGAGTGATTTGTTGTTTAAGTGTTTGGATTTACAGCTGAGTGGAAAGGTTGGAACAGATTTGGCAGTTCTGCCCAAGAGGATAATATGTTCCACATGATTGCCAAGGCTGGTCTGGAGAATTGCCAGTGGATCTACAACCATCCATCAAGTATAAGCAAAAAGCAGTAGGGAGCTAGTAAAATTCTCCAGCTTATTAGGTACTTCTGGCTTCACAAAGAGCCTTGTTTCTTACAGCTCAAGGTTTCTTTCTATAAAGATGGACTTCAGCTATCTGTAGTGACCTTGTTGATATATGTTTGAAAAGCTAACTAGAGCTACAACATTCTTGTGCTAAAATGCAGCTCTTCTCTTCTCCAGAGTGTTTTAGAATGCAATAGTTGTCAAAAGCATTAGTGTTAGTCAACTCATTTTCTCATGTATACTTTCCTCTCTTTTAGTTATGTTTAAATTGAGTGTTGTCCTAACTGGTTTACTATTGAAAACTTGCAACAGTGTCCCCCAAGATGCAACCATTTTGTTTCTGCTCCCTACACAGCCTGTGTAAGAGGCATGAAGGAAGTCAGGACAAGATTGCAAGGAGGGTCTGCTGCTGCTCTCACACCTGCTCAGCTGCATTTGCCACAGTTCGCTAATACAGGTGATAAGAAAGTAGCAGGCCAGGTGGGTTTCACAGGATATCAGCTCTGTAGTAGGTTGACCCTGGCTGAAAACCAGGTGTCCACTAAGGCTGCTCTCTCACTCCCCTCTGCAACTGGACTGAGAGAAAATATGATGAAGTGTTCATGAGTTGAGATAAGGACAGGAAGAGATCACTCACTAAATACCATCATGAGTGAAACAGACTCATAGTGGAGATATTAATTAAATTTATTGCTAACAAAATCAGAGCAGGAGAATGAGAAGAAAAATAAATCTTAAAAACACCTTTTCCCACCCATCCCTCCTTCCCAAGCTCTACCTCTTTCCCTCCAGTGATGCAGGGAGTCAGGGAATGGCAGAGGGTTGCAGTCAGTTCATCAGTTACAGTCAGTACAGGTTGTTTCTGCCCCTGCTCAGAGAGAAAAGTTCTTCTCCCACTCCACTGTGGGATCCCACCTACAGGAGACATTCCTTTGCAAACTTCTCCAGTGTGAGACCATCCCATGGGCAACAGTTCTTCACAAACTGCTGCAATGTGGATCACTCTTAAAGTAGGTGCAGTCCTTCAGGCATAGGCTACTCCAGTGTGAGTCCCCCACAGGGCCACAAGTCCTACCAGGAAAACCTGCTCGATATGAACTCCTCTCTCCATGGGTCAGCAGGTCTCTGCCAGGACCCTGCTCCATCATGGACCTTCCACAGGGTCACAGCCTCCTTCAGGAATCCACCTGCTCCATCATGTGCTCCTCCACAGGCTGCAGGTGGACCTCTGCATCCTTGTGGTCCTCCATGTGCTGCACGGACACAGCTGCTCCACCATGAGCTGCACCAGGGGCTGCAGGAGAGCCTCAGCTCCAGTACCAGGAGTACCTGTCCCCCTCCTTCTGCACTAATCTTGGTGTCTGTGTTGTTGTTCACATGTTCTTGCTTAGCTCTTCTCTGGCTGCAATTTTCCTCTGTACAATAACATTTTTTCCTTCCGAAATATGTTATCCCAGAGGTGTCACTGCCATTCCCAATTGGCTCAGCCTTGGCCAGTGGTGGATCCGTCCTGGAGCTGGCTGGCATTGGCTCTGCAGGGCATGGAGTAAGTTTCTGGCAGCTTTTCACAGAAGCCACCTCTGTACCCCCACTACCAAAACCTAGAGACAGAATACAAGTTCAATACAAGTTCCCAGTACACTGATAGAGTACAAGTTCTACAAATCAAAGCTTTGACATAGAGAAGGTATGTTGACCCAGATTGGATCAGGAAGTGAGTTTTATTGCCATTTTAGATTTTTTGGTAGACGGTTGTCTTCAGTAAAAATTGCACAGTACTTTAAGTTTATTTTTAGTGCCTCATCTCCTTCTTACATACAAAATTCTGAAAACTAACACTGCATTTCATCCACAGTGGGTGGAGAGAGAAAGCTGAAAGTCACAAACCTCATAGATGAAAAAGATAAAACATGTACATCTCTTAGCTTTCAAGTCATTATGCTGTGCTTTTTTATCATTGTTATTATTTTGGGACAGCAACAAATTCTGGTGTGCTGGTGTTGGCAATGCTGTGCAGTTCTGTAACATCAAACATGAGGGCATATATGAGGGGAAGGCTAAATCTACTTCAGGCCAATCTCCTATGGCCAAGCAATAGATACAAACAGACTGCACTGCAATGTAAATCACTTGCATCTCTTTTACCTATATGATTTGTTCATCCATGTGCAACCTTCTGCATTGTTATTATAAAACTATCTCTCAGATGCACAAGAAATGAAGAAAAAAACCCAAACAAACCCACAATTTCTGACACATTGTAGTGTTTTCATCAGCAAAGCAATAAAATGGCCAGGACCTGGGGACACCCAGATTTCACAAATAACATTTAATACCCAGGGATTTGGGGTGGGTTTGGGGTTTTTTTCCTGTACTAACTTCACCAGAGGCAGGGCTTTTGACTGCCCCTGCAGTGTCTCCATACCATCCAGCATTAGGTGCCTAACGGGTGTTCTGCACCATTCTGTGGTAGGTCCTGTCTCTTTTTAACTTCAGAGGGTACACAGAAAACTAGCCTGCTGTTTCCTTTAGAGAAGGTCCAAACTGCCTAAATTGTAATAAGCGCAATTGATGGAATAATGATGAAATAATTTGCCTAAAGTTGCCTAAATGGCAGCTTTAGTTAAGCTGGTGCCTTTGAAGACCGTTAGAATGAGACTTCCTCTTGTAAATTCACGTTCCTAAATTACGCTGGGGCAGATTACCAGCTCTCTGATTTTCAGTTATATTAATTTACAGGATCATATTTGTCTTGTGCTGGGAAACTTGTCCTAATGCCATTGCCTGAAGAGAATCAACGAGCTTTTTATTATTATTTGTGCACAAATGTATTTACTGAGAATAACTTTATCACATGAAGTGCTCTATGGTCTCCGAACAGCAGTTCCAGCTATACTTTCCAACAAACAAGCTCAGGAGCTCAGTGCTGACAATCACTTCCAAGTTATACCTCTCCCTCGCCCCTGCCCCATAGCACCATTTCACGTTCTTTTTGTGTGCATATAGATAGTTTCAGTAAGAGCCAGGTAGAAATGCTCTTCCTGATTGCTGGCACTCAGTGAGAGAAGAGTAGTAGGACAAGCTAAGGCATTTTCATACACAGGCAAATACACTCCAGCCACTCTGACAAGTTGCTGCTGGTGTACTGATGGATGAATTACTATATGCTGTAAACTCATATAAAAGCTTTTAGAAGCCAGGTTGCTATTATACTGGATTATTTCCACTGAAGCTCAAGTGTGCTTGAGGAAAGGAAAAGTATTAACATGGTCTTATGGAAAGAATTGAGCTTAGAATTTTAACTGGCTTTAATTTGAAACAGTTTACAAAAAGCAGAGTATTGTAAAGCCTAGCTGTGATATTTCTAGCTACATCGTTGTATCTGTATGCTTGACCTTTACCATTTCTCACTGTGTCCTGTACAAATACAGGCAGCAATTTTCAGCTGAACTTTAGTGCTTGATGTCCTAAGGTACATGTTACTGCATATTTTTTTAGAGATTTTTACTTGTTTTTCAAAGGAAACCAAAAGAAAAACAATATACTGAGTTTCTTTATTTCAGAAAGTAGATACCAATATGAGTAAACATATTTCTACAATTCTGTATGCACAGTTGAATGAACCACTGAGACAGGGAAGGCTGTAAGCAATCCCATTCATAGTCTGACATATAACTTCAGTCATAAATGTCTTTCATTCTAACACATGCATGAATACCAGAACCAAGAGTAGCCCTTACAACTCCTACAGCAAAGCACGACTTTGAAATACAATTTCATAAAAATCACCATAAATGGAATTCCACTTTTTTCCTCATTATTTCTCTGTCAAAAAAGATCCACTTAGAAGCAAAACTCTCTCAAACTACCAAGCCAGAGTTACTCAACACTTAGAATAACGCTGACCTGCAGGGAGGGTGTTCTCCCTCCCCTCAGATATGTCTCCCAGGCTTAACGCGCTCAGTAGTTTTGTTAGAGATGCAAAATAATGGAACATAAAATATAAGGACGCTCTTTCTATCACTGTAAACATATGATTCTAAAAATGCACAGGAGTTCTGGCTTGTTAAATAAAATAAAGTCACTGTTACATTATCACTAACCAGAGAAAAACTACAGAAGTGCCTCACTCAGCTAATGGGATCTTTGGGTAAAAGAACCCTTTATCACTTCCCTTCAGTTTAGAAGATGAAAAACTACAGATTTAAAGGGCAACATTTGCTGCCCTGTTCTATTCTTCACAGTGGTGTCTGAGCTTTGGAAATCAGTAACAAATTCATTCTGTTCATACTACTGTGTTTTTTGGAGAGCTGAGGACAAACAAGGTGAAGTGAATGGATCAAACATAGAGCACGATGAAGGCTACAACTGAATGCAGCCATGTGAGTCCTCTGCCAGTGCTTCAGTTCTTTTGTTTCTTAGATAAAATAACCTCCTGGTTTTCTGTATACTAAATATTTTCTTCCTAACAGCAAATACGACTATGAAAAAATACCTTTAGCTCTAAAACTATTGATATCTAATCTATTTTAAGATCTATGGAATAAAAATTGGCTTTTTTTCCTTTGCTTATCACATTCTACTTACTGTAGAGTTCTCTAGCCAAATCACAGCCTTGTAGAAATAACTCCTGTGCAATGGGTTCTCTATGACTATAAAACACACAGCAAGACAAGCAAAGTCTTCTAGAATCAAAAAAGGTCTGATGTAAAATAGTGAATCCTAACTGGGGAGCTCTAATGGAATTCCGATAAGAAAGACTGGCATTAAAAAAAAGAAAATCAGATGTGTTTTTACAAGGGTGATTTTTCTTTACTAAAATGATGCTTTCCATTGCAGCTTGATGATATCTGAACACAGGCTTAAAGGGAAAAGACAGAAAAAAAAAAGAATATTTTTTTTTAAAAAGCAAGGAAAACCCAAAACATCAATGTTGCCAGGATAAAATTCTGCCACATAGCCACAATACTCGGATACAAAACTCATTTAGGAATGCCTGTGCAAATGAAGTTTGACTATTTATTTTCATTTTGTCTCCCCTAATCGCATTCCTCTCTTCTCATATTCTTTTCTTCAAAGAACATACAATGTTTGGAGTAGAAAGTGAGTTTCAAACCTGTAGGGACTGCCTCAGATGAAAAATTGGTTAGCTGATCTCACTCACCACCAGCCTGGTGCTGTTGAAGAATTTTCAGCCACAAAGACATCAAGGTGCCCCTTGCCCCAGTCTAGGGAGCTCCCTCCCACTTTGAGTGCTCCTGAAATCCCACATCCATCTTCCCTATAATAACAGAGGATGCTGACAGCATAGCAACTCCAATGATGAGATTAAATGACTGCTGGAGAATAAATTGGGGGAATGTAGAACAAGAGATTCCATGCAGGGCCCACCTGAAGGTCTCTGCAGCTCATATATGGTCTCCAGCAGTGGCAATAGGAGGTCCAGGCTAGAAGGGCACTTAAACTGGCCTGTTTCTGAAGTCTGCATTTTGTACTTTACCAGCATCCCCAATTGTTGTATTATAGTATCATATGGGGTACATATCTCCTGAATACTTTCAATATCCATTTATGAATCTGTTGTTCATTAATTTCTCTAGGAAATCCCTTTTTGTGTCTGAGAGTACTAATGCAGATGTTTATCTTCTGTGTAAAGAAGCACCATTTCAAGTCAGTGCCTTTCAGTTATTGTATTGCAGAATTTGGGTGAACTATTGTAGTGCCTTCACCTTATTTACCAACTTTCTAATTATACAAGCACATCCTCCTGCTTTTCTCTCCCACCAGAGCAGTCCTATGTTTTTGATCTCTGTAAGGCAATCATGAACACTGAAGAAAAGTCATATCAGCCCCAAGGCTTAGGTGATCCAAATAGTCACTCTTGCCACTCTGAAAAGTAACTGTTATATCCTGCCCTTAATATCCTGCCCTTTATCAGCTTTCAGATTGCAAAAGAACCTTTTTTCAAGTACCCTGACAACTTCGTTGGCTTTTATTGAAAGCCCAGATAGGTTGCACCCTCTGGTTCCACTTCATACCCTTGCTCATTTTCACCATTATACAGCAGATTAGTAAAGCAGGAGCTCCTGAATCGGACTCTTATTCATGTACTCAGACATCTTCTTCTCTATTATAGACACTCTCATCTTACCAAAATTGGAAATTATATCTATCAGTCTGTAGTTTCCATAATGACTGTTTTTTATTCTCAGAAGAGGAAAGAATCAAGGAAGCTAACCCAAACCCATAGCAAATATTCATCTATAGAGTAGGTCTCCACATGTTTCTGCCATGAAGCTGTTTTCTTGCTGCCTCAAGCCTTGTATCCATACGAAGTGCTGTTAACTGGAGAGTTCTGATTCACGGACATTGCAAAACTCATTGCACTGCTGCAAGAATGGAAAGTCTTTATGCATCTTTCCTACTCTTTTAAAGTTATTATATGAGACAAGTAGAATTTGAAGAGTTGTGGGGTTTTGATGACAAGTTCTGGATATTTGCTGAAGTGGGAAGGGGGACAGGAATCTGCAGGAGTCCTGCAGTGTGCAGGAACACTGGCCATGAACTCTGCACTAATGACCCACCACCTTGAGATGTTGCCTAGGGGAAAGTCCACATAACCTGTGTCATCCAAGTGTGTCCATTTATAAACCAAAAATTATAATAATGCTTTCTTAAAGCTTGCAGAATTTACCAGTTCTATTTAGAACAGTTTACAGTAAACCTTGACTTCTTTTGGTGTTGAAAGTATTATCTGAGAGGCACAATTTTGTGTCTAGCATCATGAAATATTTTGGAACATATATTCTGTATGAATTACCACAGCTTGATTTATTTCCATGGAGCACCAACAGTTTCATCTAGTGGCCAATTTTCTTCTGCATGAGAAAGCATGTTTCCTTAAAAACATTAAACCCTGGAAACTAGCTTATAAAGTGAGTGGCATTTTGCACAGCTGATCAGTATTTTATAGAAAGACCACTTATAGAAGACTCCTTTTTCTTCCCTTCATTAAGTAGACCTCCTTTGAGACTGAAAACTGAATGTAGTGGTAACATAACCCTTCCTGCTGTAATACTTCATTTCAGGAGAAAAACATCAGAGCCACTGATGCAGACAGCATCTGCATGCAGATTCTCCCAGCGCTCTTTTCCAGTCACCAAGTCCTAGAAGCAGCCTTGCTGAAACCTGTATCTGAGCTGAAGTCTGTTGACAATATTTACAAGCAGATATGTTTTATTTTGTTTGGATATCAGTAAAAGGGATATTGCCCCGCTGGCTATAACAGTTCAAAACAGGATTGCCAGCTACATCTGAGCACCTCATATCTCTGACAATAGGCAGTGCTGTTTCTGCTCCAGCACCTGCCAGGTACATATGTCTGTTTTATCCTGCACCACACCTTGTCAGTACTTGTTGCTGGCCAGTGTAACCATCTACAGCATTTTTGTTTGCAGCAGTGTGGGCTGATTTGGCTCTCTGTCAATACCTTGAAGGGTCAAGATCTGGCATCAGCCACTCTTCTGCTTGGCCAGGTCTTCAGCTAAACGATTTCTTTCTGAATTAAGCAGGACCTCTGTTTAACTTGCACCATTCTCTCTCTTTCCACTGAAGGACTGCCAGAGAAACACAACAGGACAGCACTGTGAGCAGTGTCCAGATGGCTTCATTGGTGATGTTGTCAGAGGAGTGCCCACGTTCTGCCAGCCCTGCCCCTGTCCTCTTCCAGCACATTCCAAGTATGTGAAGAATCTTTGCTTTTCTTTGTTTTGAGCTGGCTTTGACACTTCCAGAGGTGGGGTAAGCATGCCTTCCTTGGCACAGGAAACAAAGGCTGCTGCCCTTGACAAATGGGGGAAAATAAGAGGACTACCAGCTGCTCACATTTATAACCACAGGAAGCAGTATTTTGCTTGGAAGGTGTAAAAAAAGTGCTCATATAAATTTTTACCAGGCGGGAGGAAAAAATATTTGAGCAAATTCAAATTCACCCTCCTTTATGTAGGGAAGGTTATTTGGTTGTCTGTTTACTTTTAAGAATCTCTTAGAGTCCAATTCCCAAGGAAGTTGGCATCAGGAATTTATGTGGCTGAGACAGACAGAAAAAAAGATCAATCCACGTCCTCTGAAGGGTAAAACAACCACAGAAAAGCATAACCTGTCAGTCTCCTGAGTCAACAGCAGCTTGATCTGGTTAGTACAGTAACAGTTAAAAGGAAAGGGCCAGAGGACCCTATGATAGGTACTGTGCCCCTTCAGCAGATGCCCAGCTACTTTTATGTAAGAAACCCTTACAGGAAACTGACAGAAAAAGAAGATCAAGCCAAGGAACTTCACAAAAACAAGCAAACAAAAAAATTGCAAACCATGACCTGCCATTAGAAACTGAATGGCATGTCAGTAATGCAGCTGAAATAAATTACCAGCTTCTTCCTGATCAAGTTTCCTGCCCCGGTAGAGAGGCATCTATGCAAATGCCACCACAGTGCACAGAGAAGATGCTAGTAAACAGTTGCCAACAGGTTGAAGCTATTTTTCAGGAAGCTACATACACCCCTTGTGTTGTATTCCATTCTGCTCTCATCAGGGTTTCTCAGCAAAGCGGATTTTGTCCTCACTGTATTTGTTTGCTGTTGCTATAGGATTACTCACACAGACTTAAGGTGGGATGAGCTGCATTTTGCTCAGCTGCTCAGGGAACCTGGCAAGGGAACAAAATCACTCCAGCCAAATTCCCTCAGATTACCTCTTGGCTTTTGCAGCAAGCTGCAGACATGTGAAAGGGCCATGGGGTGAAGAGCAGCTATGTTGAAAAACTTCAGTTTTGCCTGGATTACAGAGAAAATCCTCCAGAGACAGTGGAAGAACCTGGCTTTGCTCACATGCAGAAAGGCTTAGGCATGAGCAAGCTCAGAGATGAAGCAGACTGCTTCCTCCAGTTCCAGTAGCAGCTGTAATGCCTGAAAAAAAAGTAGAAATACAACAGTGAGAAGCAGTGCTTTTCCCTTGGCAAAGTGATTTTTTTAACCTGTCGGGCACAGAGCAGCCACTTCAGAGTAAGAAGCTGTTCTCTCTACCACAACCTGTGCTGCACATGCCTGAGGCACTACTGTACAGGACCCAGTCTCTTCTAAGCAAAATCAGTCAAGCAAGGTCTGGTCTGTCCTCCCTACAGCAGGTTTAGGTTTGCATTCAGCCAGACCCTGCCTAGTCCTGCAGCCCACCAGACTCTTCAGTAGTGCCCCCTGAAAGAAAGGGAACTGGCCAGTCCACCAGGCCACTCAGCAGGGCTCAGTGCAGTGGGACCAGCAGAGACTGAGCTACAGCCTATCTCTGCCAGGGCTATGTGTGATGGGAGAGGAGGCCAAAGAGCGTTCCCTGCTTCAACACACTCCTTAGCCCTTCTGCTAGAGACATAATGCCTCTCCTATTTCAGATTAGAGCTAAGGAAGCCCCCAAACCCAAAAGTGCAGCAGCATGGGATTGGGAAGGCAGAACAAAAGTCACACAGAGCCTGAATGCAGATGCTTCAACATAACAGCAATATAGGGCTTGAACTTGATGAGGCTCATGGGTGCCTTTCACCTCAGGATATTCTATGTTCTATGATGTCTCCCCTGTAAAACTACCTCAGTAAAAATCCACTTCAGTTTTTCAGAGTTTTCCCTCAGAAATGTCCTGAAGGCAATAATTAAAGGAATATTCCATCTCAATTTGCCTCATACCCCTATTTAATAACATGCAGAAGTTGCCTATTCAGCTTCTTGCATGCGACCTGACCACGGAAATAGTCTTCAGCTGGGGCTGGCACAGGCAAATAATAATTGAGTAACATTAAGCCTTGCATAACTAAATTCAAAGAAAAAATGTTCGTTCTTAGGTTTTTTTTTCAATTTTCCTTCATTAATCCTACTCCATATGTCATAAAGCAAAATAATAACTACCATAAAGCAGAGAAGCCTTAAATGTCTCAAAGACCATCCAAAGGATGTTGTTTTGTACTCTGTTTTACTTTGGAAATAGGCAAAGTGAATTCATAATAGGTAAAATGACCAAATCTGTAAACTGACAGAGTCATCAGATAGATATTTTTTCCAAGAATTCAGCTGTGTGTCTCTATATTTCCTGTCCAGCCTATCTTCGTATCTGCTACCCTGGGAAATTTTGGAGTAACTTTTGGACATTATGCATGAAGTGTAATGTCATCTCTTTGGAATAAAAAAAGGAGTATGGAGTTTGCTTAACAGTCCAGCAGATGTTAATTCTTTTCAAACCCAGGAGAATTATATGACCTTTTTTTTCCCTAAGAGATCACAAAAATAGTATAAAACTTCAGGACATTTCAGTTGTATTTTATAGCTTAGATCCACAATGTGGTTTTTTCAACTACGTGAAGGAATTAGTCTCTGTAAAAAAGAGGAAGCCTGCCAAACTATTATGATTTTCTCAATATGTTCTTGTAAAAGCTGCACAGAAGTTAATTTTTGAATTCTGTGAAAGAATCTCATTTTATGTTCTCTGTGGTTATATGAGATGTTTTGAGACAGCAGAGATCCAGTCACAGATTTATTTGTTGTACAAACCAGCTGAGAAATGCTGGCAGGAACTGAAATTATGCAGGAATTCTTGTCACCTTTCAATGCTGTTTGCTCCTGGAACAAGCAGTGCATGGCTCATTCTCTTTCCCATTGATCTGAGTCTTCTGTCCAGTGTGAAAGGGTTGCAACCTGGCTACTGCTGCCCAGCACCACATGTCTCAGGAGCCATGTTTCAGCAACCATGGGCCTGCAGCTGGCAGCTGCTGCCACTCACTGCTCTGGTTGCATTCTAGTGCTGGCAGAAATGTATTCACACATACTGCAAATTAATTTGAAACATCTTTAGGATTCTTTTTTTCTGTAAATGTATTTAAGCCATGTCCACCACTGTGTTTCAAGTGTATATGAAATTTGCTCTTTCCACATCTGGCTACTGCTGTTCCTTGGATCACATATTTAGTTAAACATTTGTTACGTCCTGAAAACATAAGAAAACAAAGGAATCCATGATTCAGAATCAAGGCAGTAAAAATTACAGCCCACTCCAATCAGTGTCACTGACTGGCATGTTGGTCTCAGAACAGACCACAAACTCTCTGATTTACTCAGAAAGATGGTAGATCAGCCTTGGTTATTGTCATCTTGGTTACTATACACTCAATTACTGTGACGACTGCATCACTGTGGTCAATTTTCACCACCTGGTACTTTAAGATTTGAGGAAAACTATAGGATTTCCGTAGGAAACTGCTGCACCCATTCCAGAATCTAAGTTCCTGAAGTGCTCACTGTGGGCTTTCACAAGCAATATTTTAGCCTTTACAATAAGAGACAGGAAGCAATTAGGTTCACACAACACAGACATTTTCCTAAGTCCCTTACTTAAAATGTGTGTATCAAAACTCTCAGGTGTGTCTGATATATACTGCAAGATCTTATATCTATATTTATATAGATTAATATTTATATAGATATGTATTTATATAGCTCTATAGTACTGTATATTAATTAGTGCTTTCTGTACTAATTAGTATGACTAAACAAGGGGTATAATGTGAGTAATATAAAGAGCTTAATGTCTATTCAGCTATGAGTTATCAAGAGCCAGAGTTCACACTGACAGCAAATGTCCATAATGTGATAAAGAAACATTCTCAAGTGTTTGCTATTGCCAGTTATTCTAACTATTCATTCTAATGAAATTCCAGTTTTGCAGTTTCCTGTTACAGAAAAAGTGGAAGTGTGCGTTGTGTCTGTAAAGAAAACTATGCAGGACCCAACTGTGAACGGTAAGAAAATAATAGGATGACTTACTGGTCAGCAATACTGAAGTCCAGAATTTTTTCAGGAAATCTTCCCATATGGTCAAGAAATCTTGTGCATTTGTTTTTGTCAGGTTGAATCATGTCTGTTAAATTATCTCGTTCAGCTTCTACTAAAAACCACTAAAACTTGCTGAGGAGACCTGTCAGTCTCCTGAAGCAGACATTCCATCTGATGTATTTTGATCTAGTCCTTGCACTTTGTGTACATTCATGTGGTGATCTTCCTAAAAGAAATGCAATTTAAAAATACAAAATACAAATCAGAAACAGCAGCTGACGTGAAAAATAGCCACCACATAGATGCTTCTTGCAATGCTTCTTGCAATTTTTCTAAAGCAAATTCTTAATGAGCAGATGTGGCTTTTTTAATTACATTTCAAATGCACTTCACAGACATGATTCAATAAAGTCAAGCAAGAAAACACGGCCAGTGTTGAATTTCAACTTTGCCTTATGTCCATAAACAATTTTCAGTAAATATTTTCTTAATAACAAAGTACACAAATAAATGGAGCCATACAACAGAAATATAACTTCCTCTCATGTCCTGTAAGAGCCTGTCTTACTCATTATGAGGACACATGGATGACATCTCAATGAATGTCAGAGGCCTGATTATAAGTCAGAAATTGTCCTTGAGCAGCCAATAAACTAAAACAGCTCTAACATAAAGATTGAAGGGCATAGGATGGCTCAGGCACTGGCTTCCTGAACATCTCTTTTTTTCCCTTAAAGTCCATGAAATATTTAAGTCTTTAGTCAACAGTTATTAATGGGCACATCTTGAATTCAAACGATAATGTAACTATCAGAGAAGGAAGAAAAAGGATGCTTAAGATGCAAAGAGAAATTGATATGAAAAAGGTAAGGTGAACAAATGAGTGACAGTTTTTCCCCTTACAGATGAAGCAAAAACATCAGTATACTACCTCTGCATAACTAAAGTGGTGACAGCAACAGTGAAAGCCCTTTAGACAGGTGGCACAAAAATTAAAACAAAACCCCATCCTTGTTTACAGGCCCATGGCTGTATTCTTTTGTTCTTCCAACGTGTCAGGTTTATACACAAAGGATTATGAAGACAATTAAAGGGTCAGTGAGGTTTCTTAATGGTTATTAATATGTCAACCTAGACTACAAGCAATACAAATCCTATGAAATGGGCAGCAGATGGATAGTAACAGCAGAAAAGAGCATTGGCTTTGTTTTCTAATAGCTACTAACCAGCCTACACAGTGTGTCTGCCTTAAGGAAGGCAAAGCTGTGTAGTGAAAGCTACAGAAATAATTCAGCCTGTCCTGGTCACCACATTAAGACCTTGGCTAATTGGTGGAGTAAGCAGCAAGCAGTAACAAACAGGACTGCCTTCTGGTAACCTCCTGGTCCTATTCCTATTTGTGTCAGAAACATTGAAAAGGATTTCAGAGATGGATGATGCATTGCTTGTCCCTGCCCACTTGCTAAAGAGCAAGTCCCTACTTCACACACACTGCTGCTGGCTATTGTCACCAGTCCCTACTCCCACTGCAGCTCTCATGCCGTCAGGTTTCCAGCAGGAGAACTGGGGGATCCTGAGAGAGAAGGATAATTGCCCCTGTCCCTCCCTGCAGCCCAAAGAGCAATGCCTGTCTCCAGGGAGAGGAAGGCTACATCCTGCTCCCCATTCTCCCTCCCAGCTCTTTGCAGTAGTTGGTGATGGGCACCCCAGTGCAGAGAGCTGCAGAACACCCCTCCAGAGGCAGCATGTGGGATCTCCAAAGCAGCTCATGGGGAGGCAACCTGCTCTGTTCCATCTGGCATTTGTGTAGGAGGATTTCTTGTGCTGCTCCAGAGGCGTGGTACAAACCTACCCAGTTTATGATTGCCAGCAAATGGTCATGTGAATTCATGGAGGTCCTTGCTAGGAACTGAGAAAATCAGCTTCCCAATTCAGAATTTAGGAATTAATCATTTTTCTCCTGAACTTCAGCAGTAAGTCATCAGGGTGGTAGCTGATGAAAAGCAGGTTTTGTTAATGCCCAAATGTCAAAAAAAAAAACAAACAAAAAAATTGCACTTTAGTGTTCAAAGCAAATAAATTTAAGAAGTTATTTTAACATTGCCAGGGAAGAGGAAGTTAATTTCTTATTCACCAATAATTACAGGAAGCAACTATGGCTGCAAAATGAAAACAAAGATAGCCTAACAGTTTTATTTTCAGAGAGAAAATACCCATTGTTAGCAACAAGGAGTAATTTATTGGTACAAGGTAGGAAAAGACATTTACTGCAGTCCTCTGAGCTTTTTCAGGCCATAAAGTGCAGAGAAAGACCAGCATATCTCTAGTCAGTGGCCTCTGCTCTTCTCACATGCTACTCATTATTCAAAAGAGGCCAAGTGCCTCAGCCCTATGAGATGCATTGAGTGGCAAAGAGAAAGGGAAAGTGAAGGAAACATTTATTTTCAGCTCTTAGAGCTTTTTTTTGTTTGTTTTATACAGCTACTCCAGATGAGAAGACATAATAAAAGTGAGTCATGGAGTAATAGAAGAGTTCAGGTTTCAAGGGATCTGAAAGATCATCTAGTTCCAACCCCCAGCCATGGACAGGGACACCTTCCACTAGACTAGGTTGCTCAAGGCCCTATGCAACCTGGCCTTGACCACTGCCAGGGATGGGGCATCAACAGCTTCTCTGGGCAGCCTGTTCCAGTGCCTCAGGTGGTCATAAAAAGCAGTATTTACAAAATGTATCTGTCAGGATGTGAGGGAATGTCCACTACATTCCTGGCAGGTGATCTGAATGGTATATTTCAGAAAAGAAGAAAATAAATTACCTTGTCCCAGTGACATGAACCTGCAAGCCTGACGGGGATAGCATGCTGTCTTTGGTAGATGGTGGCTAGAAGTAAGCCAGACTGGTCTGGCCCCTGCCCTACTCAATGCCCTACTCTGTGACTTGGTGGCCACATTAGACAGATGATCATTTGGAAAATACTTAACTACAGAAAACCAAAGAGAAACACCTCAAGATTATATAGTTTATAATAAAAGAAAAAAAAAAAAAGAAAAGGAAAAAAAACCCAAACCAACCAAAAAAATTCCAATAGCAACATGGAGCTTTTTTCCTGGTTCAAACTTCATAACTATTTTGGAATTCTGAATTTTGGAAAACTATTACAATCTCACATTGGTTGAAATATTAGAAACCATAGGAAGACTTTTGGCATGACTGAATATTACTGTTACCCACCACTGCCTGCTCTAACTCCCATAGGAATGGCAGTGACTTCACCAAAGTCAGATAAATGGCACTCTGCATTTAGTGTAGCACTCACAGTTCTTCAAGGCATGCACAGAACTCCTGGTCATACTTTTATTCTTTACATCTGGGTCACCCAAATGATAAAATCTAAACCAAAGATTCTGGCAGGGCTGCAAAGAGACAAAAAAGAGCCTTTGTCATTGACAAAAGCAGTATTTGAGGCAGCCAAGTGGTTTATATTAAGATGCTTAAAACTTTATGTGTTTTTACTGTGGGGGTTCAAGACTGGAACATGAACAAAGCAGTGTTGAGGAAATTACCTTCTTTATTTAAAAAAAAAATCAACAAAAGTAGGAACAGATCAAATCTCAAAGTTTTTATCAGATCTCCCACATTTTCATTGTTCAGACATGGCAGAACCTGGATTTGACTATGTTCAGATTTTAGGAGACAACAGACCTTGGCTCAGGTATCCAGCCAGAATCTGGGAAAATTAAACAGAACTGCCTGAGTGCTTACCCTCCCCATCCACCAACAGCAGAACAAACAGGATCTTAAACAAGACTTTATGGATGGAAGACAAGGACAACATGGTGATAAAACAGAATGAACTACAATAAATACTCCTTACCTAAAACATTGCAGCAACTATTCAATCCTCCAAGTTCTTCAGTCAACAATTCCTACACCAGCTAGTTATTTCCCTCAATGCCATAACTCTTCTTTTGCAGTTTGGGGGGTATACATCCCTGATCTCTGTGCCTCAGGCTTCTAGGTTGTGGGCCCTCCTGCCACCACACAGTGACACCGTGACCAGTGTGGGTTGCCCCTGTCCTTCCACCTGACCCTTCCAGTCCATCAGACATCACTCCATGCTGCTCCAGCTGCCAAATCCCCCAGTGGATCCCTTGCTTGAGGATTTGCTCTTGTCAGCTACTCCATGCCCACCCCTGTACCAGTTCTCTTTGCCCCGTTGGTTGTTTTGCAAAAGGTCCTTTTGCTTGTAGGATTAAGCACACTCCCTGATATAAGCAGAAACATCTCTGACTGAGACACTTTCTTTCCAAATGGTGACCAAATATATTACTACCTCTTAGATTAGGGACACTGGTCACCCAGGAGTTACCTGTCACTGATTTGTCTAGGCTCTCAAAAACCACCCTAGTTTCAGCATCTCCTCCATTTTAAGCTGTAGAAAGTTCTTAGCTGAAATGCTTTCCAAACATGACAAGACATGATAAGTGATTTGGAACCATTTCAGGCCTTCCTTGTGGTGCTTGGTACCCACCTCCCTGTCTCCCTCTGCAAACCAACAGAGGAATCCTCCCTTCCTGGGCTGGTGGCTGGTCTCAGCCTTTTGCCCTCATCCAGCAGGTTAACATCAAACAGATCTGAAAAATGGAGTCTGGTTCAGTGCCTGTTCTGTTTTGCGAAAACCAGAAGCCGCACAAATACCTCACCATACAAGTATTTCTATAAACCTTTTCTTATCAGTACTTTTTATGTACATTTATAATAGAAATAAGGTCTGAACTTCCTCTGACTTTCAGCATCCTGAAATGCAGTCTCTTACCCCAGTTTCCTATATAACACAATATAGTTGGTAAGATCCAAAGCTGAAGGAGACTAAAATAAACACTATAGACCTGCTTATCTGCCAAGGTCATTCTGTCATGGATTTTAAAATAATAGATAACAAATCATTTCACTGCTAAAGTCAAGCAGAAAAAGTAAATCAATGCAGACTGATGTGCTTGAGATACCAGGGGTGTTCAAGAAGGGGGAAATATATAACTATACAGATTGAGATTAGAGCACAAAACAGCCTCTACAGGAATACAGCTCCTAATTTCCCTCCTGTCTGTCCATTAGTAGCTGCAGAGAGTGGTAACACAAATAAGGTCAGAAAAAATGGTACTGCAGATGGCAATGTCATTGCTCATCATTGCTAGGTTTCTTCTTCCTTTCAGGTGTGCCCCTGGTTACTATGGGAACCCTTTGCTAATTGGAAGCACTTGTAAAAAATGTGACTGCAATGGCAACTCAGACCCAAACCTGATTTTCGAAGACTGTGATGAAGTGACTGGCCAGTGCCGCAACTGCCTGCACCACACCAGCGGGTTCAAGTGCGAACGATGTGCTCCGGGTTACTACGGCGATGCCAGATTCGCTAAAAACTGTACAGGTATTGTCTACAGCTTGGTACAGCAGAACCGAGCAAAAGGCAGCACAGTTCTATGGATGATTTCCCAGAGATCAGAGATACCTGAACCATATCCTGTGGCCCTGGGAGGCAGGCAGTGCTCCCAGCCATCTACCTAGTGCGATAATTTAGATGCCTGTTCAGTGGGGTCATCCCAGGCACCAGGGAAATATCTCTTTCCATTCACCATGAGTAAGTTTCAGACCTCAGACTCCAACATTTCTAGTGCCTGGACAGCATCAGTGTAGACACTGTTGTGTACTCCTGAATCTTGTTTCAAATAAGGTTGTCTGAGCTTTCTTTGGGCAGAGACTTCACCTTTGTGCTTGTCCACACCATGTGCTGCCCAGCATGACCACTTAGACCGATGGTGCTTAAACACTTGGGAATAGTCTTTACAGGAAGAGAATCATCCTTCCTGCCCTGACCCAGTCCCCACTCACTTTCTGCTGGTTTCCACACTGGTAATTCTGCATTTCCTATGAGCCAGTGCAGTCCTGATGGTTACTGTATTTCTGCACCAGAGATAACTGTGCTTTCAGAGTCTGGTAAAATGCTATCCAGAGGACCTTACCACAACATACATGCACAGAGGGTCACAAAGGTTTATCTCTGCTAGTATTTTTATTCTCCTAATTTATACTGAGTTCAATCCTTTGCCTTTGTGCCTTTTGTCCTTGCTTTGGCTCTGGAAGACAAGTGCACATCCTCTTTCAAAGCACTTAGTCACCACTAATGGCAAAATACAGGTACTCAGAGCAAGGACCCTGGGGCTCCCTCCCAACCTCTTTGGCAGGGTCTTTCCTTGAAGGACCAGAACACAAATTGTGGAGACAGATCACTCCTAGCTCTTAGCCTGACTCAGAGGTAAGACACAGACAAACCACGCACCCAACCTGAACCTCAGAAGTGCCCCAGGACCTCCAGGTACAGAGCTACAGGCCTCAGGGTCTTAGCAATGTTTTGATCCTTTTTTGCAAGTCACTGTGCACTTGGACTTAGCTTTTTAGTACCTTACTATGAAGTGCTAAAGGTGTGTTTTGGGATAAATAGGATAGAGTCTGTGAGGATGTTCCATACTCAAGTGCCCTTTGTGCTGCTATCTTCATTTTTAAGGGACAACGTTTGATATCACTATTGATCCTTTCTAGTTTTATATTCCATTGACATATAGGAGTTGAGTGTCCATCGCCAGGATGTAATTCACATCAGTAAGTCATGTTCTTAAATTTTATTTGTGAGGAACAGGAAGATATGGTGCTCATGCACAGTGATCCCAAAAGCCCAAGCCATGTACCCAAACTAATTAAAAAGACATTGGCTCTGGGGAACAGCATGGCATAAAACTCACCTCCTGCCTGGATTTAGGCACCCTCTGTGATTCTGAAGTTGCAAAAGGAAACATTGTTTATGAACTTCACTGCCTAATTCACTCCACCTGAGATGATTTAACTGCAGTTCTCCAATAAGGAATGAATGATGGGGTCTAGTCTGTGGCTCCTGAATTCCATGAAGCGGGAGATACACACCCAGCACTTCAACTCAGCAAACCACAGCCATTATGCCCTGGCCATGTGCAAAAGAAAAGCTTCAAACACCTGAGAGTAGCTTTTCAGAAATCTGATGATTACAGGGCATTCCAAGTGTCTAAACAGGCTATGCGATACATAATTTTGGAAGGCATCTCTGAACACAGAGTTTTGAAACTCATGTCAAACTTTTATCACCTCGGTATAGGGTTTTTTTTTTTGGACCCTTAAGTAGGTGCAAAGTACTTCCTTATAAAGGCTTTTCACACAGGGTGTAAACCAGCATGGTAATTCTCTTCATTAGCAGATTTCCTTGTAGTGTTTGATCTTTGCTAAAAATAAAAAGTGCTTGGGCACTTGAATATGTTGTGAGAGGTACAGCTTTTCTCTATGTAGAATTAAATTTAATGTTGAAGTTCACTCTAGCAAATCCTGATTTTACATTATTATGTTTCCGAGAATTACACACTTCTTGTTTCATCTTCATTTCTGCTGAACATCATAATGTTCTGTACTTGACAGTACTACGTAGATTGCAGTACATCAATACATCCACGATACTCAATTTGTGTAATTTACGGAGAAAGCTTATACTTTGTTTGGCATTGTGGAACCATTAGGAATTATTGTTTAGAATTGATTCTGAAATAGGACAAATACCTTCTTTAAAATTGAAAGATACAGAAATGAAACAAGTGTAAGAATAAAGACAGTCTGTATACATGATTTCCACAAAGCATCTCAAAGGATATATAGAACAAAAAAAATGGCTGGAGTACTACATGAATGAGCAGCTCTATACAGCTAAGTTCATCTTTTTTTCTTTTAAGCAAAAGGACAAAACTCTTGTATAGTTGTGCATAGTATTTTTCAGCTGCTTTTAAATATTATTTTTTTAACCACAAGTCTTTTAATCACACTTCAAAATGTCCCTCAGAAATAAATGTAAATTTAGAAGACTTCTCTACCAGTAAACTATGGTAGCATTGTAAGTCTTAATTTCCTACTGAAAATGTGATCCCTCTTAAACAAGTAGTTGAAAAATGGTCAGGGCTGCTTTTGAAATTAATTTGCTAGAAGTTTTTGTGTAGGAAACTACCAGATATTCATTTAAATAAAAAAACACAATTTTATTTACTTGAGCACCAATTTCATCCAAATTTGAACCTTGTAAAAGTGATCATGTGATCAGGGGATAACCTACTTCCCATATACAGGTAAAGATAAATCTGTTTTCAACTAAGACTTTTCTTTCAGTTCTTAAGAAAAGAAACTAAAAAATTAAAAATAATTGTAGATCCAAAACCTGGGAGGTACCCAGTTCATGGAGATTGTGATAAGGTCAAAATACCTTAGTACAAAAACTGATTAGTTCTACTAACACTGGTCCACTCACACTAAATTATTCCAACATTAGTGCATCATGTTGTCTTTGAGGCTGTATTACATATTTTCACTCATAATTCCTTGAATGTACAATGTGAAATGTAAATACAAGGGTAATTCATAGTGAACAATGAATGGGCTGCAATAAAATGGCAGTAATGTATTTTGTTATATGAGATTCTGCTGAAACCATGAATCACAAAATCAAAACAAATTCGAGAAGTTGCTGTGCTTATGTTCTGCTTGAGTTTTTGCTATTGTATCAAAGTGTTCCAAGAATATTTTAATCTTTAAAATAATATATTTCAAAAGGCCAATTAAAACTTGAAAGAGACACTGTGAATTAAAAATTAGACTCTTCAAAAAGCCACTTGTGCTGGCAATAAAAATGTTTCTCACTCAAGTTTGAAAAAAACGTAAGATATCATTTATTCTTCATTGTAAGTGGTAGGAGATATTTACTTTTTGATGTGTTCAAGCTGCTGATGGAGTTGGAGTCCACTATCAATCCCCAGTAGCTGCAAAGCCTTTTTAGTGACAGCCTGACAGTGTTGATAAAGTCCACAGGGCTTTGGAGAGATTTGTAACTAATTAAATTTAGTTGTGCCATTTTTCTTAGCACTTATGCTAAATGTCAATCCCTCTAGATGCTGATGAACAATGGCCCATCTGGGCAACTCTGGCCTCACTGACTGCTTGTAATCAGGCTTTGAACAAGAAATTTCAGCAGAGGTGTTCTCGTTCGGTTTTTCACTTTATATTTCATTTGGTTCAATTTGACCACACTGCAAAAAACACTTTTTTCTACATACTGAAGGTAAAATCAGTCCAAGGAGTTCTTCATATTGGTTTGACTATACATGCACAATCCTAAGTACAATAATTTCACTTGACTTGGAAGGGGAAAGGGGAGTTTTACATTTTGAAGATTCTTCTTTCAAAAGTCTTTTCTTTTTCCCCCAGCATGTAACTGTGGAGGGAGAATGTGTGACAGCCAGACTGGAGAATGCCTCGCAGACAGTCCTGAAGCTTCTACTGACACAGACTGCCCAACCATCAGTAAGAACATTATCATGAGAATACCAAAAATTAGTATTGCTCTTGTACCAGGAAGCTTACAAACACTAACTTAAGAGCTTGGTACTCCAGTGGACTCAGCACTTTGACTGTGGTCCTACTAGTCGCTTAAATTTATGAATATATGCAACACTCTGCTGATTGAGTATTTAACCAAGTTCTCACACACTTGTTTGAGTACATGCAGATGTCCTACTCTGTGATACAGACTGCCTGATCAGGATACAAGCGGCAGAGCAGTAGGAATGTGTCACCAAAACCGCTTCCACATACTTTGAGACGTAGTGCCTGCAAGATAATATTCTGGCCCTAAAAGCTGCCCTCACAACTTTATCTGGGCCAATTTAATTTATGGTTTTCTAGCTGTACATCTGTTGTGGTTCAGCCCCAGCCATCAACCAAGTACCACACAGCAGCCCACTCACTCCAGCAGGATCAGGAAGAGAATCAGATGGCTAAAAGCCAGAAAACTCATGGGTTGAGATAAAGATGGTTTAATAGGGAAAACAAAATCCATGCATGCAAACAAAGCAAAACAAGCAATTAATTCACTGCTTCCCATGGGCAGGTGGATGTTCAGCCATCTCCAGGACAGCAGGGCTCCACCACCTATAACAGTTACCTGGGAAGAGAAACACTATCACTCCAAACATCACCTCCCTTTCTCCTTGTTACCCCACTCTATATACTGAGCATGTCATATGGAATATGGACCACAGGGATATGGAATATCCCTATGGTCAGTTTGGGTCACCTGTCCTGGCTGTGTCTCCTCCTAATGTCCCACCTACCCCAAGTCTCCTCACCAGTGTGGCAGTATGAAAGGCAGAAAAAGCCTTGGCTCTGTGTAAGCACTGCTCAACAATAATAAAAACATGTCTATATTGTCAACCCTGTTGTTTGTGTTCAGCATAAATCCAAAACAAAGCCCCATACTAGGCACTGTGAAGAAAATTAACTCTACACCAGCCAAAACCAGCACATCTAATATAGATTAATTCTGTTGACAGTTTGACATATATCCATCAGTCAGTTGCTCTTCCACTATCTCTCATATTCTAATGACAGGAAACTTGGATTCAGAATTCAGAAGAATTATGTTATAAACATTGGTAACCACTCACAATTTTTTAAATGTTAATATATTTATACCTGTGGTGTAATGCAGACCACGTAGCACACATGGGTTCCAAGCATGTTAAAACTGTGTTTCTGGAAGTCATCCTCCTAATCAAGTAGGCAGCCCATGTGCTGGACATCCTTATTTCTCAAACCACTAAATTTTAAATACAGAGTTTTCGGTTCTGACAAAATGCAGTTGGGGTTTTTTTTGACCTTCGTCTGTTATCCTTCAGGCCACAAACATGCAGAGCCTAGGGAATAGCCAGGAAATACCTCTTCCTCTCTCCCTACTGATTGCAGAATTGCTGTGGCAGCCCCTTTGAGCAGTCCCATCTGGTGCTGCTCAGCTGGAAATGTCGTAACTCTGCTGTGGGACCTTGGAAGTAGGCGAATGAAAGTGAAAGAAAAATGGGTATCCACCAGGATCCATCAATGACAAAGAGGGGGAATACCATGGGGCAAGAGCACTACAAAATGAATTTATAATGTGAATTTAAGATATTTGCTGTTAACTGGCATAAACACTAAAGAAAAATAATGCTCTTTTATTTTCTTATCAGGCTGCGATAAATGTATTTGGGATTTGACAGATGACATCCGATTATCTGTTCTGGCTATTGATGAAAGCAAGTCAACTTTACTTAGCATTTCTACAGGTCTTGCAGCTCAAAAGCGTTTGAATGACCTGAACCTCACAACTACCCATCTCCAGGTACAAACACTGATGACATTTTATTTTTTAATGTAATTTGAATCTTTGAACTTCCACTCCATTCCTGTAAATCTCAATCCCTTCCCTCACAAGAAATATAATTTGTTTTCAAATGCACTGACATTTTTCCCCACATACAGGAGGCAATGACCAAAAAGAAGAACCACGGTGTGCTTTGGACCATCCAGGTTGATGATGCTGCAGATGAAATGAATGATCTCCTGAGAGAAGCAGCAACACTTGATGAACAGGTTTGTTTATAGCCTCCTGCCAAAACGCTGAGGGTTTGCACTTTGTCATAGTTGCCTGTTGACATAAGAGGCTAGTATGGAATAGTTTCCAGATGGAAGTGACCTACAATGATCATCCAGTCCAACTGCCTGAGCAATACAGGGCTGATCAAAAGTTAAAGCATGTTATTGAGGGCATTGTCCAAATGCCTCTTAAACTCTGACAGACATCGGAGTATCGACCACCTCTCTGTGAAACCCGTTCCAGTGTTTGACCCCTCTTGGCAATAACATATTTCCTAGCACCCAGTCTGAATCTCTAGGTTCACTAAACAAAAGTGGGTGTGCCCTGAAAGACAGATGGGAGAAACTTCTATCTAGTTTTCTACTTTAACTCTGAATTCAAAACATAAATTACTTACTAAGTCTTCTTAACAGAAAAGAAAGGAGGTAAGGTCAAAGTGTGTTGAGTGTGGTTGGCAGTTTGTCATCAATCCCAAAAAAATTCCCCTCAGGATCTGAGTTTCCACTTACTCCCTACACAACATGTTTGATCTGAGATAGACACACTGCCTTTCTCTTTCACATTTTGTTGGTTAATTTCTAATTAAGTAACCAACCCTGAATTAATTCAGGTTGACATTGTACTATATCTATTTTACATGTATGCTCTCATAAAATTAAATTAGCCATAATTAAACATTTCAAAAGATATTATTAACCTGCCAGTTTAAAAGGTTTTTCATGTATCCACTGAGATGGGAGCCTGATCAACACTCAAGATATTGTTAACACAATTGTAGTTGTAAATGTTGCATCCACATCCAACTGCCAGGCTATAAAATTAAGGTTATCTGCTCTCAGCTCCCACAACACTTTCTTTCCACCCTAGACCAATACTGTTATGATATATGTTCAAAGAAGAAATATGATTCAAAATTGCTTTTCTATTTTAAAAAGATAATATTAAATATCTTCCTGTTGCTAAGATAGATATATATATATTAGTAAAATACAGCACTCTATGCTATTGTCAGAGATAACCACAGCTGTAGTAGGACTAGGTTATATTTCATGGTTATTGCAAAATGCTGGACTTTACAGTCAGTATACCAATCCTTTCGCAAGAAAAATTAAAATTATACCTTGAACTAAAACTCAAATACTGAGCAAGTAGGGAGGAAAAGACAACACCACAAAGGAAAGTGCAAGAGAAAATTTAGGTTTGTGTGTTTATAATCGACAGTTACTTAGCAGAAAGGGCACCTAGGAATTATAAAGACTATGCCTTTACTTAAGAGAGCTTTGATTAAATCAGCTCACACACAGAGCTCAGTATCTGTGAATATTTGTCAGAGCTCAAATGCCTCAGTGTCCCACTACGTAGTTGGTGGGCAGGATGATTAAGGCACTAGATTTTCTATGAATATTTGGTGAATTTGGATAATAACATTTTGTTTTCAGTACTATCTGGGGATTTCTTAGCTCATTCCTCAATTTTATTGTCTGTGAACAAATAAATTCAGTGTTTCATCTGGTCTTTTCTCCCTTGTTACTTCTGATTCTTGTTTCATACCAATACTTGTGATTGCATGCAAAAGTAGGGACATAATGGGCCCAGACTCTCAGAGTGGGGGGAAGACCACAATAATACTGAATATATTGAACACTGTGGTCTTTCAAGGCACTTTTATGGAAAATGGGTACTAGGGCCTTCCATGGGTTTTGCAGAGATATGCACCATTTTCTATTCAGAACATTTCACGTGCATGTCCTAGTGTCACAGATGTTGCTGCAGATTCTGATCTAAACCTCAAAGACAGGATGAATGCACCAATTGTAGGCAAAACCTCCTGCTAAATGAGAAGACTAAATGTGACCTGTAGCTCTCTGAGTCTGCACAGGCTGAGCTTTGAATAAAACAGCATGTAGCTTGATCCTGAATGTTTGGCAGAAGTGAGCCAAAATCCCTTCTATCAACCCTTATATTTGTTTTATCAGTATACCCATCCCTTTTAGCAGTGCTGCCTGCCCTGGCCCTGCCTTCAAATGCCACCCAGGGCCTCTGCAAACCCCAAGTGAAAGTAGGGGAGAAGGCTGCTGCCAGCACTGAGCCTGCAGTCAGACCATAGCTCAACCCTCTGCACTTCTTGCAGGGTCAAACAAATATGAAGTCTAACAAAAATGAGCATACCAACACCCAAGTATCTTATGGCTTATGAGGTGCCAGGGCACCCCAAACCCTTTTGTAAATCAGCCATACAGTGAGAATTTTTACTGATGCAGCCCCAAAGGAGACTGGGAAATAAACACCTTACCAGTGATAAGTGTGTGGTGTGGACTTACACACACACACACAAAGGGTCCATGAAGTCTCAATGGCACAATGGTCATATGGTTTTCCCTTTCTTAGGAAATACCAGTGAAAATTAAGTATAAGGACTCCCAAAGTCAGCAACCTTCTTGGAAAGATGATGACTACAACATCTCTGCTTCCCTTACTTGTAAGGTAGCTCTCTGTTTCCCTTACATGTAAGGGAACACAATGCAGAGTCCAGCCTCCAACACAGTAGGACAGGACAGTGGCTATGCTTTTCAGAGTATTTTCAATCCTCATGTTTTTTCTTACTTTTAACAAGTTTCAGCACTGGGAACCTCACTTGAGGAAGATACTGATATAAAAATGATTCTAAGCTTGACACCTTCTTTCTTCATTCTATATGCTTACTCAGGAAATGCCACACTCAGCAAGATGAATCAGCCCCACTGGATGCCTGGGAGACTTATCAGATGGAGTTTTACAATTTTACGTAATTTATGAAAATTTGATTGCAGCAAATGATGGATAAATATGGGACAGCTTTTAATCTCTCACACTGCAATTCTGAAAACACCAAGACAGATCTGCACTTTGAGCACCTTTGTAAATACCACTTTATATGATAAAAAGGACTTTCACGTGCTCATCAGGAGAAAGCAAAATGTGTGTTTATACTGCTCATCCTCACGTCTGAAAAGAAATCTAATGTTTATTTCATATGGCTTATTCATAGGGAAATGAAGCATCCAGCAAAGGCCTACTGGTACAGAAGGAAACCATGGAGACCAACAACCGTGCTACTCAGCTTGTGCAACAGCTCAATAATATGAGAGATAACATCGAAGGTAAATAGATTCCTTTCTGATTCAGCTCAGTGTCAAGACTGTATTACTGAAACCTTCATGTGTTAAGAACCTTCAAGAATTTTTACTGTCCTACATATCAAAGAGTTTATCCTTTGATATATAGGACAGTATGTAATTTACAACAGCAGTAAACACTTTGCAAGCACAACTGTACTTAAAAAATATTTCCTAGTCAGAGATAATGATCTTCATCTGGAATATCTATGACATATTCTTATCATCCTGATGTATAAAAATGACACTAAACCAATTGCAACCTCTTCTTCGGTACCTAAAGAAAGCAATAAAACCCCAAATGAATGTACTCAGAAACATCCCTGTCCCCTGTAGAGCTGCATCATGAAAGCCTCCATCCTGCTGTAGAACATACTGGTTTCCTCCAGTCTTCAGCAAAGCCAACAATGTACAAAAGCTGTCTATGGCACCAGAATAGAATAGACTGGTAGCTGACGTTAAATAGCCCTTTTTCCAATGGAAATATTTGTTTAATAGACCTGAGTTGCTCTATCTTAGCAGTTGCTGCAAGCTGTGTGGCAATTTGTGTAAGAAAAAGTGGAAACATATCAACTTTTATCCCTGCCTCTATGGGTGCTCCAACCATTACTTTATTTCATCAAACAAGGCTAATATATCCCATCACACAAAAGAGGCAGGCTAAGACCAGGCTCATAGCATATTACATTTGTGCTATCTTCTTTTATGTCTGTTGCTAAACCACCTCTGGCTGTCTGGTCATTTGTCACATTTTATTTCTACAATTATTAAGTTTCAGCATGAGTCCTCATTGTATGTCACTAACAATCATGGTTGATGTCTGTGGTTCATCCTTTTATATCATTAATTGGTTTGGAGCAGGACAGGAACAACATAAGGCAGATATGTATCTAGTTTGGCACACAAATAACATAATCAGGTTAAGCTATTATAAAAGAAGAAACATCCCTGGCTGTGAATAAAGAGAGTAAAAACAGTAGGAAACAAGTAGGTAAAAATTATTTCCACCATGCTCAAACCATTCTTCTACAGGGGCATCACCCCTGTGGAAGGCAAACCACCCTTTACTGAAGAGAAGGTGTATGTGTGCACACAAAAGAACACCATGGAGCCTCTGGTTGTGATCAGTTACTGCTCAGTATGGGCCTTTAAAGCTTCCCTAATGAGCTCAGGACCCAGCAAGAAAATGCATATGAAGACACTCTGCCAAAGACTAGTGCCACAATTACACATCCATCTTTTATAAAAATCTTACAGGTACATAATGCTGGTTTTGCCATCTCTGGTTATCTGCAAAACTAGTGATGAATACAAGTCAAAGGCATACACATCACAGGGCATAAAAGAGGAGGTGATTTGTATTGGAGGCTAGGGAATGAGAAGTGGGTAAACTTTGTAATGCTTACACTAGGGATGGGTAAAACTCGGTTTCAGCTGTAGGGATCCAACAGTGTTTCTCGAACTGGAACCAAGACCTCTAAATAGTATCTATCTCCAAGCCAGCTAGGCAGTATACCTCTTTAGGTTGACTCAGACTTCTGCAGATGGAAAAAGAGGTTACTTCAGTCTCCTTACCATTGTTGTTATTTAATAAACACAAAATTTATTCTTACCATTGTTGTCATATAATAAATATAACATTTTTGAAGCAGCACTTAAAAACCTCAATCCTGGATGAAAGCCCCAGTCAGCTACATGCCACAGAACTCAAAATAAAATTATGATCCCAACCTATAAGAACTGCCAAGCCAAATAACACATACCAGAAAGTGTGATTTATTTACAGGTTTAATTTTAAGACTGGATTAAACATAATGATTATCTACTATAGAGTTGAAGATTATTAAAACTTTCTTTTGTCAACAGTATGATCTGGATTCACAAAAGTAAAAGTACTGCACAGTATTTACTTCTCTGTAGTCACGGTGAATTGACCATCTATTCCTTTTTCCCCCCAGAAATCAGCAGCAAGTCAAAATACTTAGCAATTCAACAACAACAAGAGCTGAGTTCTGAAGAAGTTGCCCAGAAGCTAAGGGTGGCTGAGGAGATGTTGAAGGAGATCAAAAGTCGTAAGCCGTTCACTAATCAAAGACAACTTGCAGATGAGGAGGAAAATGCAGCAGAGAAGCGTGAGTTTTAAGCCTGTTTTCCACTAGCTCACGTGTTGCTGCACAGCTGGCATGTGTTGGACGGCTCTGGGTGACCTGCTGAGCCCCTGGTGAGGACCAGCAGGCACTTGGCAAGCACCAGCTAATGTGCTGGGCATGCTATTGCTTCCAAATGGCTGCCCCAAGTCTTTGCTGGTGCTTGCTGCTCCCCATGGCAGAAGGGAGAAAAAGATCTGTGTGTCTGTGTGTGCCTGCACACTGCAGCACCTCAACACCAGCTGCTTAGGATGGCTCATGGCAGGGCTAGAATTGCTCATGTGTCTTTTCCTCTGCCAGCTCTGCCATGGGGACAGCAAACTCCAGCAGAGAAAGAAAAACTGCAGGCATGGGAAAGAGTGGAAGCCTAGTTCTCACAGCTTGGTGAACATGAGTCAGAACATGAGACTTAAAGACTGTCTTCTCCAGAACAGCCTGCCTAGGTTTGACAATGAAAAACAAATGAAAAGGAAGGAAAGACTGACCTAATTTCTTTTAGGAAAATCTGCTTGAGAGGGGGAATTCATAGGATTAAAATGAGATAGTAAAATGAGAGGCATCTTTCCTTTTTAAAAGACAAAGGAAAATTAAAATCTAGGTATAGATCTCTCAAGTGAGGTTTACAAAATGTGTTTGTCTGGGTAACAGCAACAGACATTCTTGTATATGTAAGTTTTGTCAGAAATCCAAGCTTTGGATTTATTGGCCTGTTATTTTTCTCCCAGTGCTACAGAAAATTGAAGCATTTCATGAGAAGTACAATGACACCAGATCCCTAGTATCTGATGTGCTAGAGCAGCTCAGCGAGCAGGATGTGAAGCTGTCAGACCTGGAGGAGGCATTAGACCAGGCGCTTGACTACATTATACAAACGGAGGATATAAATAAAGAAAATGCAGCCAGTCTCCAAAGGCATGAGGTACTGTGCAGTACATTTATCATAATTGTTGTCTGTGAACACTCCATCTCTGCAATTGCTTAAAATAGTAGATTGCACATAAGTTAGTCAGGAATCACCACACAAAAAAAAAGACTTTCTTGGTCCACTCAACAGAATGAATTTGACTCTTCAGTTCTAAGAAACAAGTTGTGGAAGTGCAAGGTACTATTATTTATTTGTGGAGTGACAATAAATGACAAACATGCTGGCATGTCATGTCTCATCAGACCAAGGAAGAGATGGATACTTATGCTCAAACTAGGAAGGCGTATTACAGTAAAACCCAAGGAGCTTGAAATGGCTGCTATAAGTATTGTGGTGGGATTGTCTAACCTATTATCTACTGAGTTATAATGTAGAAGGACCTCATCCTCACAAAAGTATTTATATTTTATGAAAAAAATTATTTAAAAAGACTCTGCACTGCATTTGTGCCCTGGGCTGTGTGCATTCATACTGTCTCATCCATACTTTCTCTCTGATCCTCTCTAAACAAAATGCATCCCCACTTTTTCAGGAAGAGCAGATGGTTACCCTTGCATCTTCATGCATAAATCCATTGTTTAACTGCTCCACAATAGGTACCCTCAAATTGGGTTTCCTACTTGCTGGGTGTACAGATTAGTTAAAAGGCTACAGCAGTTTTCCCCTATTCCCTGTTCAAATGAAGAGTTTCAGAGGAGAGCTCAGAGGAGACCTGTCCCCTACAGCATGGAATGTTTGCCTGTAAGTGGTGGTGTTAGGTTCAAATCCCATATGGCTGATGATGAAATTGAATTTTCAGGTCCCTTATCCCAGAAAAGTACCCAATCCATCATCCATATAAAAAAGATTATTTTTTTCTCTTCCCAGGAGTTCCGTGACTCTTTCCTAGTTTTCTTAAGTTTCCTTTAAGGAATGCAAAATCAGAATATCCCAAGTAAAATTATTAATTTATTTTTTTCAGCAAGGAATAAAATGACAAAGAGAACAAGTTGGGACCATTTGAAGTAAACTGTTTTCATTTCAGTGGCTGAATTTGTTTGGCTTCCGGAGGAGAGAGGGTTAGGGAGAAATTTTGTGATTTAAAGAAAGATCTTGCAAATTCAGGCCAGCCTCTGGCCTGAATAGCATCAGAGGCTGAATTTTGAGCTCTTGAAATTTGCAGTGCTAGAAGTTCATGATGATGTGGAAGGTCTGATAATTCAATAGAGAAATCAGGCCTGCTGTTCTCATGAATCCTTCTACAAGAGGTTGTGATCCTTAAGTACAAAGCCTCTTCTGTTGTTCCATTGTTTCATAATTACAGTGACAAGCTGCAATTTGTCTCACATTTATGAAGCAAACCCTAAAGTTTGTAGTTGCATTTGTTCACTGTTTTTAACCAGTTGGATAGTCATTGTTTCTCACAATGAAGGCAGATGCTGTAGAAAAGAGATTATTCACATTAGCTTTACTACCAACAAAGAAAAGAGATCTCTCTGCTGTAGATTTAAAAAGACTCCAGAAAAAAATTAGTCTCCAGATCACTATGAAAAATCCATGTTTAATTTGTCTCTGCTGGCAGTGCACTGAATAATGCTTCATTCCAATAACTGTTTATGAGGTAATACAAAATAAAATTAACAAATTAAAAACAAATCACTTACCATTTCTTTCACAAAGCCAAAAAAGTCCAGTCACATTATAATATGCAGGTATTAGAGATGTCTGGGAAACCCAGATTTCAGATATATCTAAAATCAATTTAGTTCACCATTATCTTTTGAATTCACTTGACACTGTATTTTATCAATGCACAAATGGTATTGGTTGTGATTTATGTTTCGGGGTTTCTTTTTAGAAACAACATGAGAAAGTAAAAGAGCAAATAGATGAAGTGAACAGCATTCTGCTCAGTGCCACAACTGTTTTGGAAGGACCACAAAAGGTCAACTCTGATTTAAGTGAAGTAATAAAGGTAGGTGCCTCTGAGACTTGTTTAAATGATATGTCCTGATTTTTTGAAGTCATGTGTTTGGGCTACTAAAGAAAAAACTCTTTTTTATACTATTTCAATTAAATACTGATTAATATCCTCTGAAAAAGTAGAACTCTTGGATGAAAAACTCTAATTACAGTTCACTGTCTTAAAAAAAAAATATTATAATGACACATTACTGTAGGCAAAGCTTAATGAAAGACTTTTCTGTAATAGTTCTCAGTATTTCATTACAAGCAGCTGTCAAAAGATGCTCTGGTAAAAGACTGCACTACAGGCTAAATTTCTTTTCTAGTGCCTACGAATTAGCATGGAAGAAGACTAAAGATCTCATATATCAGGGTTAAAACCAGGCACTGTGGAAAACATAAAGAAACAGATTGTCTTATAGAAATCCTATTCTGGAACTATAGACTGCTATCCAGTATTTTGAATGAGACATGGTGCTGTAGGAAATCTTTTGAAATTTTTGACATTTTAGGGGTTTGGATTTTCTATGAAAAGATGAAGAAAATAAAACTGGGATTTTGCTAACAAATATTTACAAAAGCTGGGGTTTTTTCCTTCATGGTTTATTTTGAAATAATTTAATACAAATTAAACTTTTCCATGAGAATTCATTTTGGTCATAGTTTCCCTCTTCTTAACATAAAACCAAATATCAAAAGTCATTAATTTTAATTTGAAAAAGTAACTTGAGAAAACAGAAAGCCAGCTGTGATCAAGCAGTATGTTTTGTTCTTTCTCCTGTGTTTTGTGCAAAATGAATTGTTGCAGTTTATCATTTCATGTTCCCCACTCCTGTGGATTTTACACATGGAGGATGTTCCCACTGCAGGGAAGGAAATAGTATGCAAACATCATACATCTTCCATCCTCATCAGCAATAAGTATTTTCATGTTTCATTCATTCATCCTTTTTCTCTCCCTCCATTTCATCCTTTTTCTCTCCCTCCATTTCATCCTTTTTCATGTATTTTGAGGCCATATTTATGATTTATAAACACATCAGCAAGCTTGTGTATTGGAGAGAAAGTGAAGCCCATTTGGTCTTTCCCACAAATATTTCATATAAGGAAGAGACATGGCTAAGGCAAAAGGATACTACTTCTCCTTGCCTATACATAGCATGCACAGTATTTAGGTGGACTGATTTACAAATTAGACTAACCCAAGATGCCTTAGCATGTGGGATGTCATGGAGATGGAAAGGGGCCTGGGCCCATTTTATATGATGTGGCACAGCTCATAGCTGTACAATTAAATTATCTGCCCCTCTCCAGCAATTGCCAAATTGTCACCCAGGGCATAGGCATCATCCCGTGCTATTCCCAAGGAGGAAGGTTTGGGGGAGTAGGACCCGGCCAGGGCCAAAGCAATGTCAGGGCCCATGCAGTAGCAGGATGATGCATACACCCAACAACCACCAGCACTATTTATTTCATTTGTATGGATATTATTTAGAAGTAAAAAAAAATAAATTGTGGCCTGCAGTCTTCACAGAGAAGAAGTTAAAAAAAAATAAATAAAAATGGCTCCCAGCTCTCAACTTTAGACGAACCTCAGTGAGGGGATTTTTGTAAAGATCTGGTTTAATTGCTTCATCTGTTAGCACTTCACTTTGAAAGACTTGTCACTGGCACAATACTGAAGAAAACATGCAAGACATAAACTAAGATATTTCTCATCTGTCTTTCTTTTGTCTTTTAGGTGTATCTCTCTAATATCTTCTGAAGGGTTTCCTGGAGTTCTGGTTGATTTTTATCTTCCTGCATTTGTCATACTGACATTCACCTTTAGATCTTCCCTCTTTCTCTCTTAAAAGTGTAAAATAAAATAACAGAAAAAGGGGACATTGCAACAATATAAATGGAAAAATAATACATAATCAAAATACAGGCTTGATTTTTTTACAATTTTCATCTTCTTTCTTCCATATTTTGTTCAGAATGCATCAGGGTTCTACGCAGAAATAGATGGAGCAAAAAAGGAATTGCAAGAAAAAATAGCCAATCTGTCTCTGTTTGATGATGATTTGGTAGAAAAGGCTATGAATCATGCACACAACCTAAGAAGACTTGCTGATGAGCTGGACGGGTAAAATTTAATTTCAGCAGATTCTGTTCATACAAGTGATATTTACTGAACAGCTGAATGAACTGAAAGACAAACAGAAAACATAGTGACCATAAATAGGCACTAAACAATCAGTGTTAAGTCATGGATAGAAGGACTTGTCATGGTCCAAAGGAAAAAATGAAGTTCAGCTAAGCAAAATCTATTAAACCTTTTAAAGAATAGACATATCTTGCATGACATTCTCCATCTTCTAACTGGGCATGTTGTTCTCTTCCCATAGTAAAAGAATAGGAAAGGTAGATTACTGAAAAGTAAAAACATACGGGCAGATTAAATGGGGTTTGCAGAAACAGCTCATTCAGTAAGGTCATTCACATCAAAAAATGTTTAGCATTACAGGACACAAAATGGGCTTTGAGATAATTTTTGTTCAAGAACTGTTTTACAGATGGAGTAGTTTTGATACTCAGTAGGTTGTGTTCCAGTGAAACTGACCCACAGTAACATGAAAAACTTAGACGCTAAGTCTTTCTATCTTGCTGAAAGATACTAAATGCATCAACATCACAGCAATTTACTACTAGACTAACTTAACACTACTACAGTTTTATTACTTCTAGGCAGATATGGAACTACCCATGGAAGTTGGGACTACCCATGGAAAAATCACTGTTGTAAATGAATTCGTAAATAAAATATGTCACTGAATTTTACCTTAAGTAACATCATGGATGTACGCTTTCAGAAGATAAACTTAAAACTGCTCTTCAAGTATATTATCCTAATACCAGTTGTTTTTTAATATTAGTATGCCCTAGATAGGGGATTAAAATAGAGAAAAAAGTAACAGATGGTTTTCTTTTATACAATTTTATAAAGCTGATGTCTGAAACTGTTCTATAATGCCACACAAACTACAGATAACCTAAAACCCAAACAATATGTTCAGTCTTAGATCAGCTGACTCAGGGCAGCAGAATCAATTGAAAGACAATACCCCATATGGCTAGCCTTCCTCCCTTACCAAAATAATTTAAAAACTACTACCAAGTCAAACATATTAGGAATTTCACAAAAAAAAAGTAATTGCAAAATATCCAGACAGAAATATGCCAACTCTTTTATTTGTTAAGATGATTCTCCTGCAGTGAAACTTTAATCCTTTAAAACATTTTGCCTGTCTTCAAATCATTTTGGTTTTATAGGTTTGTTTTATTAGCCTGTTAGGCTTTTATTTGATAGAGTTTATTCTTTTGCCTTAGGAGACTATAACAGAAAATTCTTGCAATAGTGCTGAATCTGGAAACTTAATAATCCCTCAGTGTGCAAACACTTTGAAGTGGATGCACACATGTGCAAATACATATGTTTATATTTAGAATCTATATCTCATATATACTGTGAAATCTGCTTATCACTAAAACATTAAAAAATAATATTGACTCAAAATTGTTAATAGGTGAAAGTTGAGTCCTCAGATGATTGCTGTTTTGGAATCTCCCCTTATCTCCCAATTATCACCTAATATGCAAATCAAGCTCAACCAAGCCATCAAAATTATCTTGTGTTTTTAAAATTTAACTTCTTGCAAAGTTTCATGACCATAAGTAGTTCTTCATCTGATCCTCCCCCTTTTCCCACCTACTTTTGGAAAACATAAACATGCAAGCAATACATCTATCCTGGTCACTGGCACACACAGTTCTATTCATGGCCAGAAGATATTCCTAAAGAAGGACTACCAATAGATCTGTTATTCAGTCAGTTTATGGTATATCTTATTTAGATGTAAAAGAAAAGATAAAAGCCCAGTATTTGTTTGTTGCTGCTCACACAGCCATTAAGGGCAAAATTCTCAGAGTTAAATGATTGGGAAGTACCTTCTATCCATATAGTTTTCACCTGTTTCAGATTGATCATAGACAATGAAGAGACTACCACTTAGGCCAAGTATATTTATGTGTGTGATTATGTAGTCACAATTCACAGAATGTTAAGAAAATGAATCAATTTGAAACCACTTTGATTCAGTTTGTTCTCTTTCTTCTTTTACTCTCTTTTCAACAGGAATTTGTAGGGTGTTGATTCAAATGGTTTGGTACAAAGGGCAATCAATGCTTCAAATGTGTATGAAAACATTGCTGGTTATGTTGAAGAAGCTAATAAAGCTGCATTGCTGGCATTGAACACAACAAACCGGGTCAAAGATGTATGTAATTTTCATATTATCAGCTTATACTTTGCAATGCTTCGGGGACTTCAGACACCTAAGTGTAAAGAAAAAACAAAATTTAGCTTAACTGGCAGGATTGAACTTCTCACTGCACATTTTTTTCCTCTCTGTTATTTCCTGAATTAAGTCTTTTGTGGTTAAATATCTGCCAGTCTGAAGTCCCCTGGTATCTGAAAAGACACAACAGGTCTTTTTGTCCCTATCCCATCCCAGAGTGATGTTGCTCTGTGTTGTGACTCATATTGAGACATTTCTGTGAATGTCCAGACAACTTCCTGGCCTTTAGTTCTTGAGTCCTACTACTTCACTCAGTGCCATGTGGCAGGAAAGGTGGTCAAGACACCTAACAGAAGCAACACAATTTCTCATAAAATATCAAGTTAAAAAGGGACAAAGCCCACTCATGCACTCAGTGTAAGGATAAGGATGCTAATTTTGTCTCTAGTCTTACTGTTCCAAAATACCTTATATGTACTTTTTTTTATACATCTATAGTTTGTAATCTGTATACATGCTATTTACCAGCAATTTATTAGTGGGACAGCAAGAGGATTTGGGTAGATTAAAGGGGCCTGAAGACCATAGGGCTGTGAGATTTGAAGTCCAGCCCTCTGTTTCCAGCATGCTATTGCAGACTTCAAAGCAGCTCCCCATACCATGCAAATATTCAGCACCTATCTGACAATAGTCACAGTGCCTAACTAACATGCACCATGGGTGTCATGTTGACTAAAGTGGAGCTGATAAATTAAGAGGACTTTTGTGCTTTCTGCACCTTTGTTTATCATTCTTGTTGTCTGGAAAACCATACATTTCTCTAAATATTTTTAAAACAGAAAATTCTGCTTTTCAGGCTTTTTTTTCCAATCCAACTGCTTATCTTAAACGTTAACAAAGCAAACAAAACTGCAGTTGCATTTATACGCAGGTAATATGTTGTCTATAATTCAGCACTATAAAGCGGAACATTTCTTAAGCATTATTCTGACTTTCTATTTTGTAACATACTTGCAGGCTGCAGTTGGAATTGATACTCAGGTTGTTTACCATAAAGGTAAAAGTGAAGAACTCCTCATTCAAGCAATGCAGCTACAGCGGACAGCATATGACAGTAAATATACATCCTTTCTACTTTCCCAGTCAGCATAAAGGCACGCATGTTAAAATAAATTTCAAAAGCACATCACTAAAGGAGAACCACTGCTGTAACAGAATAGGTTATTGATCTGAGTTACCACACAAAGTACTTCAAATGGCCACAGGCACAGTTTGAGTAGTTTGTGTGTTATCATCCTGCCAGATGCTAAAAGTTTATTTCGTTCACTAAAGGACCATTTCAGATACATCTATTTTTTAAGTATGTCATCCTGCAAACAGTTGGTCACTGGTAAATATACTCAGTTTAGTAGTTCAACTAAAATCAAATCACAACAGTATAAGGGTTCAGTAAGCTGGATTTCACCAGTGAAAGATAATAAATCTAAAAGGATTTTGGCTTTTATTCACTGTGAAAGAATGCAAGCTCTAAAATTGCAGAATTACCTTTTCAATTTTTTGTGACCTTTTGAGTTCCTTAAAACTTTTCCTGTATACTTCTTACGGCAAATTCCTAGCACTTCTGGTAAAACAAAGAGCGATAGTATGGACTGAGATACAGGTCTCCAGATTTTTGTAAGACACCCTGTGGCAAGCAAATAGGGCTAGGAACTGCAAGGCTGCTTTTTCCTATAGATTATGTGGGGTCAAGAGTGCTAGAATGTCCTATACTAAAAGAGGTCATAGTATAATGTCTGTGATGTATTAAATGCCCAATAACACAACTCCACAGAATTAAATTTACGTTTTTGAATGCCACTTTGGTGCCACTTAATTTTGCCTCCTATTTTCTCCCAACAGGTCATGATTATAGCATTGCAGACACTAGCTGGCAGGTTAATGGCACTTTTGCCAGAATGAATGCTCTGCGAAACCAACTGATGGGAGCCATCGCAAAAATGCAATCAGCAGAGTCAGGTTAGAACTTCGTCTTTATGATGCTTTACCTTTATACATTCAAGAGCATATTTTTGTCATTGCATATGGCCTTTGAAGATTTCAGTACTAGAGATGCCTGAAGGAATTAGACTGAAACTAGTAGACCTAGATGGCAAACATTCAGCTTTAACACATTCATAATGAAATTATATGTTTTGCCACCTGAAATTATGAACATTCTTCTTGATCCTTTGTCTGGTTTTGACTGGGGTAGAGTTAATTATCTTCCCAGTGCTGAGTATGGGGCCACGTTTTGGATCTGTATTGAATACCGGGCTGATAATATGGAGATGTTTTCGCTGTTGCTGAGCAGTGCTTACACAGGGCCAAGGCCTTTTCTGCTTTTCATACTGCCCCACTGCTGAAGACACTTGGGGTGCATGGGAAGTTAGGAAGAGGCACAGCCAGGACAGCTGACCCCAGCTGACCAAAGAGATATTCCACACCATATGACATCATGCTAGGTATATGAACTGGGAGGAAGAAAGAAGGCATTAGGGACGCTGGGGGGTGGGGGAGAGGGACAAGGCACAAAACACATCTTTGAAAGAGTTCACTCCCCATTTATTTCATAGGAGCAGCCAGAGAGCGTTTGGAGCAAGCTAAACAGAAAACTGCAGAGGCTGTAAGTGCCACCACGACAGTAACTGAGGCTACAACTCCCATGGGTGAGAATGTGAGGTTATGGTCTCAAAATCTGCAAGACTTCCAGCACAATTCAGAGGCATACGACAATGCTGTGCATTCAGCTGGGGATGCAGGTACGGTGACCTGAGTTTTGCCATTCCTTAGCATTAAAAAGTCAGGGAATCATCAGAATATCATATTGTATTAATTGTTTACGTTGCATATTCATTGCATATAGTATTCTAGCTATAGTATTCTATAGTATTATAGTTTGCTTCTATAAAAACACTTTAAAAATTAGCTGCTGTCTAGAGCCTTGATTATATTTTAACATTATATTTTATGCATTTCCAAAAATTATTGAAACACTTAGGTGCTGAAGACTCATTGAATTCTAAGTAATTTTTATCAGAGTATCAAGGTCACACTGAATGGTAGACATCTTGTTTAAACACTTCTTGCTATTATGATTGGTGATTTGGTTTTGTATTTTTGTTTTTTAATGTTGGTAGGCATTTGAAAACAGAGCCCTTTTGTCCTCAGGAGTACAATCATGAAGGCGAAATGGTCCCTGACTCGATCAGCTTGCAGTCTAAACAAAGGGGACAAAGAGGATTAAGGAGAAAATAAAATATTTAAGCAGGGTGATTGCTGGAAAAGCTTGTAAACATCACATTAATTCCACTTTTATTACTGGAGGAGGAGAAAAAGTAAACAATGGAAAACTTGTTATGAAAAATTTAACATAAATAAAAACACAAAAGAAAACCCTAAGGCAGACTACAAAATGGAAAGGAAGATGGCAGGCAAGATTGGAAAAAAGGCAGGGATAGTGAAGCTGAAATGAAGTGACTATTGAAAGAAGGAAAAGAACAATAAGAAAGAAAATAATCAATCTAGAAATTAAAATATTCAGAATAAAAAATTGGTGACAAGGACCACTATTTATTGTATTCCTGGCTCTGCTCAGGAGGTTCAATAAACCCAATATATTTATGGCTAGCAAAGTTGGAAATCCAGAACAAATAATTTGCTCCACACATTCGATAATACCACCAACTGCAGCACTGTTCAGTGATGTCTTGCCTTCTGAAAGTGCCTCAGAGAAGGTCCATAATTCCATTGAACCTATACCCAGGAAGTCTGAATCTAAGATCCACTGCCCTAACCCCATCCTTCTTCTGTCAGCAACTTGGCAACTCGAGTGTCATTTTACTGCAAATGGTGTTATGAGTACCAAACCCATTATTGCTTCTAGTGTCCCAAAGTCACACTCTTCCCTCTAGATACCCAAGAGTCATCTTATTTTCAGAACTCAGTAATGAATAAGACCCTTCCACTAGTATTTTTTGTTAAGTGAGTACTCCGAAGAACTGGTTTAGAAGTGATTCCCTCCGCAAGAAGAAATTTGGTGCAATTCAATATCTCAGTTTCTGGCTCTAGAACTGGAGGAAATTCAAGTTTCTCTGAGCTTTACATCATAAGAGAACCATGAGTTTCTCCCTCTGGGAATGGGTAAGCTCACTGTTAGTCACTGCACAGAGCTCCATAAGAGTGTAGTTATTTTAACAGCAATTGTATTGCATTGCTGTAAAATTCTTTTGATCACCACAGAGCTGAGTTTAGGCTATGGGCTATGGGCTCCAATTCCCATGTAAGATAATGTAAATGTGGATATGATTGGCCTCCCAGAAGGGAATGGTGTGAGGAAAAACATCCAAGAGAAACACTCTGCTATAGCTTGCATATGAAAGGTTTTGCTTTTATTCACCTTTACACTTGATTTACATTTAACATTTACCAGTGCCAGCTCAGTAGATAGAGCAGCAACATAGACCGCATTTGGCTCTTCATGCTCAAAATGCCAGCAGACATTCAGGATTCAAAAAATATGTTCATACTAGCTGTTGTACTGGAAGAAATCTTTCCAGTAGTATTTGAGATGTTCTATAAGAGTGAATAATTAAGATGGCCCAGCTCTTCTAGTTGGTCATGTTCCCAAAAAGGCATGCATGGTACATGCACAAGAAATTGTAAAGGACATTTGTTTTGTTTGTTTTAAGGTACAAATGGGGCATGATTTTTTTTTTTTTTGGCCAGAAAGATCAGGTAGAAGCAACTGGGAAGACAGAAGAGTGCTACACAGGAGGCTGGCATGGGTAGTGCTCCAGACAGATGTGACTGTGATTCACAGCCTGGGAAGACAGATGTAGACAGGCACAGTGCAGTGTTCCCACATTAGCTGTGCATTTTGCCAGGAGAGGTTGATCTGACAGGAGGAATGTCCGTTAAAGTCCAAAAGAAAGTCACAACAAAAGTTCAGAGAGGTGCCTGGAACACTAAAACACCTATCCATCATGCCTATACTACCACCATAAGTAGCTGAAGCCTCTTAAGCTGGCATGTCTGGATTACCTTTGAATAAAGCTTGCACTTGATTTTTGGAAGGGTGAGAGCATGTCTTGGCTGTGCAGTTTGTCTGAGAATACTCCATGCTGCCATTGTGCAGGGAACTGGTGGGCTTCATCAGAAAGGATGGACAGTTTGGGAAGGAAAGCATGAAAGGAGAAAGTTTCTGGAAGGTTATAGTGAAGGTATATCCTCCTTGACAGTTTCTCTTCTACTCTTTTTTATGCTTTATCACTTTGTGAGTCTAGTTTTCATTTTTCACTCTTACTTTCAACCCAATGACTGAAATCAAAAATCAATATTCTTCTGTGTTGAAGAATGCCATTATAAAGGACCAGAGGAAGGTATTTATGTTGAGATTTTTATAATAGGTCTAGAGTAATAGATGTTAGTTTTGTGTTTTCACATTACAGTAGTGTTTCGTATTTAGTACATCAAATTTCAAACAGATGAAAGTCCATGTTTAAAAGATATATCAGACCAAACACAATTCCAATTCAGTCATGTATTATTAAAAAACAAACAAACAAAAAACACACACAAACAAACAAAAAAGCAAAATAAAACAAAAAGTTGCAATTTGCTAAATCACTTTCTGAGCTTATAATTTTTTAACCTTTAAAAATAATGTGGGCTTTTTTCCAATGCAATAGAACATTCATTTTGAAAGGTAGAGAAAACTTTTTATAAGCTGATTATTATATTAGTTTGGTTCAGTCTATTAATGCATTCTGTAATTACTGTGTTACTCAGAATTCACTGTAGTTCTTCAAGGATTTGCTAAAATAATAGCATTTTAATTTACAGTAAGTGTTATATAGAATATCTGCTTACTGACTCCCAGCAGATAAGGCCTTTCAGGGCTTAATGAGAATAACTATAATAACTAAATCTCTATATGGCCCACTCCTAGACTGAACTAGGAAAGTAAAACACAAGTGAACACAGCCAAGCAGAAAAAGAAGACAACTGAGACAAATATAGCTTTTTACTCTATCCAAAGAGAAGCAGACTTGTAGGACTCCATGGGGTCTTCTCATATTCTGGATTGATCTGAATGAGGCTGAGAGCTGCTTCAGCCTTCAGTCAATTCAGCCTGGAAGAACAGAAAAGTGAATGGAGTCTGCTCCTCTCTGCTTACCTTCTGTACAGTCTTGGGATATCTGAGGATTAGCTCCTCTACCTGCATCTCTGCTATCTTGTCCTGGGAATGCTCAAGGCCAGATTGGATGGGGCTCTGAGCAACCTGGTCTAGAGGAAGGTGTCCCTGCGCACAACAGGGGGGTTGAAAATAGGTGATCTTTAGGGTTCCTTCCAACCCAAGCCATTCTATGATTCTGTGATTATCAGTTAAGAGTATCAAAATGCAGGGAAGAACACAAGAGCAGGTAGACACAAGTTGACAACCCCTAAAATATAACTGCAAACCCTACAAATCTGGTTTAAGCTTTATGATCAATTCATGTCATTGAAAATTAACTCTGAATCCTGGATCTTTCTTATATGCATGTAGCTTGCAGCTAACATCACATTTCATTATACTCAGCTACTTCTACCTACATTTAATTAAAGATGAAAAATGATGTGATGTGTAAATATCCTTCAAAGGGCAACATGTCATTGGAATCTGATGTGATAAAATTGGATTATAACTAAGGGCAGTTATTTTTCTTTCTTGATAATTTTTTCTGCTTATCTCTTTGGTAAAGGACTTATCTCCTTTTGAACACAAAAAAAGCCCCTGCATTTCCCTTTGATAACAATGACACTTGTACACATACCCCACAAGACACAGCAATGAAAGACCAAAGGTCTTGGACTCTAATTCACGACCCCTGGCAGAAGTAGGCAGGAAAGTTGAAGAGGTTACCAATCAGAAGGGCTGGGGCAGGTTGTGAGTACAGCTTAGGTTCACACACACTATCATCTAAGGCCTTCTACTTTTGTACAGTACAGACCTGTTACCACAGTCTGAAAGTGTCAGTGTTTCTGCTGTGAGAGTGGGCTGTGAACCACATGCAGACACATCACCTGTGCAGCAAGTGCTGTTATCCAGGTGATGACCTTTGGGAGAGATGAAGGCTGAGGAAAACAACCTATACATCTTTCCTACAAAGAATCTGAAGAGCTCATGAACCCTAACTCCTAGATGCACTTCCCAGGTCAGCCGCAGATACCCAGTGAGATGCTAAACAAATAATCCTTCTGCTCCAGTTGCCATATCTGTAAACTTAGGGTTTACATGTATTTGCCTTGAAGGAAGATGAAAAGGTTAGAACTATTAACATTTGCAGAGCTCCTTGAGGAAAGTAGTACAGAGGTAAACACAGTATTACCTAGGAGTCCCATTAAAAGGTAGTCTCCTTTGTGCAAAATTATTTCTGAAAACTTTTCCAATACTAGATTCTTATAAATCACTACTCTTTATGAAATCACTGTCTCTCACACACCACAGTTAGGACTTGTTCTTATAGCAGAAGGAGTCAGGTAAGTTCACCTAAGAGGATGAGAATAAATGTTTCAAAGAGGAAAAAAACAAGTTGTCACTTCTCTTCTAACTACAGTGAAGAAACTTACAGAAGTTTTTCCTGAACTCCTGGACAAACTGCGCAGAGTGGAACAGAAGGCACCAGCAAACAACATTTCTTCCAGCATTCAGCGGATCAGAGAGTTAATTGCACAAACCAGGAGTGTAGCAAGCAAGGTAAAACTTTTGGATGGGACTTTTGGATATTAATGCTAAGAATCAAATGCCTCTTACTATAACCTCCATTTTCTTGGATTGTGTTTGAAGCCCAAACTAGACATTATCACCACCCCTAAACTGGAGAAACAAAGCACCATGGAGGTCATTAAAATCTTTATAAGTTGCTATTTGCAAGTAGTTAACATTATCATGGTAGTCAGGATAGACTATTGTTACTGTGGTAGGAACTTTATTAAAGTTAATGGCACAGTGTATAAGATGGCCACAGCAACAAAACTATTCAAAGCTAAAACTAATAGATCAACATTAGTTACCAGGAGTAGTAACTGGGGCAATTTAATGTAAACTTTTCTGTGACAACAGTGTTGGATTTTTTTCCTTTGGAACTAATTTTCTGCAGGGTAAAAGAATCTTTGGCTCCCACATATCTAATAGAGAAAAAACACTTTTGCTATCATTCATAAATAATGAGAGGTTTTTCTACAACAAGAACACCAATGTCAAAAATTAAAACAATGCATTTGAATGCATTCAGATAAATAAAAAATTCAGTGCATTATTGTTCGTTCAAAATTCTGGAATATGCTGTCCATATACACTACTTTGAAAAGAAAAGGAAAAATCAGTATGTGTGCAGTGCTTGACTGTTCTTTAAAAGTACTTTGTCATCCAGACATACTGTGTTTAAATTTGAAAACATTACTTCTAGTAATGGTGAAGGCATTTGGAACTAAAATGAATAGGTTTTTCAATTTTATTAGCATCTCATAAATATCACGGTAGATTCAGTATTATAACAGGATTACTCAGGAACAGAAAATTGGTCATGGTACTGCCAAAGCAAAGACATAAATTATGAGTAGAAGTTTTATAGCTATGTAAGAATTTCATTATGTGCTATACATAAGGATGTAGCCCTGACTCAACTAAGAATGTATTTATCTCCACTGAAATTTAATTTACTACATGAATATGCTTAAGCAGAGTTAATTAGGACCTTTAATTAATTTTTAAATTAATTCCCTTCATCTTTTTTATAGTCTTCCAGAAATGATTGTTACAAACATGCAATTTCATATGGCTAATATATAGGTGCTGACTCTACTCTTGCACTAAGCAAGGCCACTGGCTAAGTAATCTTGCACATTGACCTTAAGTAATGACCCCAGGCAGCAATAATCTGTCTCACATGGCACACTTACAACTGCAGGTCCAAGTTTCCATGATGTTTGGAGGCCAATCAGCTGTTGAAGTCAATCCAAAGATCAACGTGGAGGAACTGAAATCTTTCACTTCCATGAGCTTGTACATAAAGCTTCAGAAAGACAACCCACAACTGGCAGCATCTCCAGACAGATTCATTTTGTACCTTGGAAACAAAAATGTAAGAGAATAACTCATTTAATTTTTTCAAACTTATTAAAAATAAAAGAAAAAAAAAGAGAAAGAAAATTGAAATAGGTTTGAAGTTTCTTTGTCCTTGGTCTTTCCTCTCACTTCATGTTTCAAAATAAGAGGTGTCTACCACATGACTGTCATTGATTTTGTGACAAGCAAAGAGCAAGGGTTCCTAAGACCCTTGTCCTTGAGACTTCTCACCTCAAACAATGAAGGATTCTCTCTTAAAAGGAAGCTAGACTGCCTATTGAATGTGCAGCTTTGATTGACACTGCTGCAAGCCACACTTGCTATCTCCACTGCGGGTACCAAGGTGCTCTGAAGCAGTTAATGTCACCCACCTGCTTTTTGTGAGATACGTTTTAATCAGTTTATGCTGCTGACAGTGTCAGTTCCAAATCTCCGAGGTCACAGGCCCACAAGATAAGCAGGTTTCCTTATCTGTGGCTTGTGCTGCTGTTGTACACTCTGTAGATCACTACTTTGAAATAGCTCTTCTTTAAATTGTGGTTCCTAAAAGAAAAAAAATCACACCTCACAAGCCAGGTATAATCCTGGCAATTTGTTACTTGGGAAGAGTAAAGAGGTAGGCTTTTATTTTTAAGCTTTTCTAAAAAGAATGTCTACTGAATATAAATCAAGTGAAAACCCTTTTGGCGAATATTTAATTGCAGCATAATACCTGGGCTTTAGACTATGACCTGCATGACACTGCACACTAAATCCTGATGAACAGCTTCTCATTGAACATGACTAATTCACAGACGGCAGACATCTCATGGCCTTGTATTTACTGCAGTCAAAATGGATATAAAGTAAAATATCAAGAGACTTTTTCTGTACACTTTTATCTGGTGAAAGCAACCAATTAGAGAATGAAGCTTTTATTTGTATTTAAATAGCTTTTAAGAGTAACATTAAAAGCTCTAATTTAGTTTATCAAAGCCAATCCTTTGTTAATGTTCTGCATTAAATCTCTTTTGATGTTGTTTTTCTGACATCCTTCTCCATTGGTCTTTTAGGCAAAACATTACATCGGTCTTGCAATTAAAAATGACAACCTTGTGTACATTTACAATCTCGGGGGCCAAGATGTGGAGATACCCCTGGATGCCAAGCCAGTCAGCACTTGGCCTTCTTACTTCAGCATCATCAAAATTGAGAGGTAAAGTGATAATGTGCATTTTCCCCAAAATCAAACAGTTAGTAGGAAGAAAACAATCAAGCAGAAAAGGCTGTGTCAGTAGTCTTCAGTTCCTTGTTCTACTTCTGCTGAAATAAATGGAAATTCAATCTGCTTTTCAAGAGCCAGGGGCTGCATGGAAGGAGAGAAAGTGTCTCTGGCTTCTCCCTTCCTTTTTCCCCAGATTACTAGTCTTCTTAGTAAGGCAATAAAAACCCTTCCTGGAGTTGGAGGCCTTCTCATTCTTTTGTAAGTCCTGCCAACATGAAGCTTTCTTCTCTTACAATCCCTTTCTATAGGATTGGAAGACATGGCAAAATGTTTTTAACTGTGCCCAGTCTTAGCAGCACAGATGAAGAAAAATTCATCAAAAAGGGAGAAGTTCTTGGTCCTGGCTCTCTTCTTAAATTGGAACCTGAAAATGCTGTTTTCTATGTCGGTGGAGTGCCTCCAGGCTTCAAGGTTGGTCAGATAAATATTCTATATTCAAAAGTAAATTGTGCAAACTTACCTTGCTGGACTTCCCTTTATACACAGAAATGTTAAATAGAGAAAATGCCCTTATTTAGTCATTTATCATCCATCTTTAGGCCATGGTGAAAAGAGTTTTCTCTTGCATATTATGCCATACAGTAAAATGATCAGATTTCTGATAGCAGACACTCAAGTTCTTGGAAATGTAACAAAAGAAAGGCTTGCTAGATGTTAACTCCCATAAATGAAGGCATAAATGAGTCCAGTTTAACAAAGCTTGCAGGCTACCAGTTTCTTTCAGTGCTAATGAGTTCTTGGTACTTTGTGATTCTCTTTTACAACTACCACAAAAATGAAAATAAGGTATTGTTAATATTAGGACAGTGTGGGAAACTGGTAACATAGTAATTTATTTGAATTTAAATTATCATTGGTTTAAATCCATGCTTATAACAGCATGAAAAATTCCCTGTGTGAAATATGTCTGAAGATCTATGTGAGACAGTTGCTTCAGTCTAGTTCCTAATAGTCAGCATGAATTAGCACCTCACCTGCTTCTGTGAACATACCAGTTCCTCTTTTTGGATTTAAAAATTGCTATGAACTATCTTAGCTATGAAAATTGCATGGATGAATAAAAATATACCTAGAAAGACTTTAGAGAATGCTAAATTCTTTAGGCTAACTGTAGCAGGTGCTAAAAAGATCCAAATACTGATCCACAAGACGCTCTCCTAACAATACAAAAACAGAGAAAGATTAACTTAATGCATTTATATATTCCTGAGCTTTGCATTGTTATGACTAGCAAATACGTGTCATGGTCTGAATTTTAGATTTCTGAGCCCTGGGTGCAAATTGCCTGAGAATAGGACTGGGGACTGAAAAACAGTTGCGTACACACACACACACAAAAAGGCATCCAGCAAATGAGGCCTCCAGGTCTGTTCCAGAGAAGGGCAGGGGAAAAAGAAAAGAGAAAAAGTAAAGGAAAATGGGAAGAAAAGGATTCATTGTATTATTTGATAAGCATATATTTGATAAGGGTCATTTTTCCCTTAGAAAAGGGCAACTAACATTTTCGTTTGTTAACACACAATCTTATTTGCTAAAAGATTTTGCCTTTGATTCCAGGTTATATACTTTGCAAATATGAAATGTAGCACTTACTTCTAACGATTAGAAGTGTCATGCTTATTATAATTTAACAGAATAGTAGAAGAAACAAAAGGGGGGAAAAACCATGATCATTTACAAAATGTATCTGTGCTGCAGATAAGAATCTAATTATCTTTTACAGCTACATGTATTCTGCATTGCTGTGTTACCATTACCATTATATCATAAGCAAAATAGAAATAATGAGAAGATTAAGTTACTCGCAGTGATCAAATCCTGAAGTACAAGAGCTGTTATTAATATCATACCTGTTCCACAGGGCAGAATATTTTCATATAAAAAGAATGATTCGCTAGCTCTGTAAGCTTTATAATTTGGATTTTTCCCCTCACCAGTGTGGTTATTTAAATTCCATTTGCAGTGACCTTTGTTAAAAGAAGTTTCTACATCTTGCTAACTGTTCAAAATAATACCTACTGAGAATTACCCACTGGTACTGACTTTGAATTCCAGTCTCCTGGGTTTAAAGAGCTCTTTCATTTCTCTCTCTTTTCATCATGATATGAAGTTATTTTCCAGGTGTGAAGGATGTCTATACATTAGATATGAAATATCTACTGAGAGATTCAAATACATTGAATAAGGTCTCTCATTAGTCAAATCTTAATCCTTTTTCCCTTTTCCAATCAAAACTCCAAAAGAAGGTTTTGTTTGCTGTTGCCTTTCCTGGCCTAATTTTCTCACTGTGAGACCATCCATGTGCCCCCTTTTAACTTACAGTCCACAGGCCATATCATGATAAGGACTGTGAAGACTATTCACAGTAGTAGCATCACCCCATTTTTTTCAAAATACAATTGCACAGGGACAAAACTGGTCCCAGGCACAAACGATCTCACAATACCTAACTAAAGAGTGTGACCTTTCTCCTTTTACTCTTCCTTGTCCTCTACACAGCTCCCTCCTAGCCTAAACCTACCTGGCTTCATCGGCTGCCTGGAACTGGCTACCCTAAACAATGATGTGATCAGCCTGTACAACTTCAAGCACGTCTATAACATCGACACCACCACATCGCCACCTTGTGCCAGGTAGGGGACAGTCCCACCCTCACTCTGCTGCTCTGGTCTGTTGCAAGCGCCAGGTCTGATGGTTCATTCCCGTGGTAGATTACAATTGTGGAAGTGACGTTGACTTGTCCAGAAGGAACTTGGTCACTTTTAACTCCTAATTGCATCAGCAAGTTTAATTTGTATATTTATATATGTGTGTATGTTTATGTATATATGTTGGAGTTTATATCCTTATGGGTCCCTTTCAATTTGAGATAGTCTATGATTTTTTGCTGTCCCCACTATCTCACATTCATGTTCATGCCTTCAAAAATGGAACTGGCATGTTAGCTGAGGCGTGTCCCATGTCCCTCCTCAACCTACTGCTTGCCTAGGACAGAACTGCTCCTGACTCAGATGATGTGGCTGCAAGTGATAACAGCCACAGCCAGTCAGCTCTCATGGGTCTGGTAACCTTGCGTGTGACCCTATCCCCAGCTAGCAAAGTCCATATGAAAGTTATCTTTCTGTCATACACTCTTAAACCCACAAAAGAGATTCCTTAGATAAACCTTTCACAAACTGGGAAATGCAGCTCCTAAGGAAGATGTGAGCATCAACTGCAGCATTCGTTTAGCACAGACATAGCAGGCCTTTTGCTCACACAACAGGCAGCAACAGTAGAACCTCTCTACAGAAAGAACAGGAGAGAAATTTGTGGCGTGCACTGGGAAGAAAGGCAGGAAGTGTTGGGATAGAGCAAATGGTGGCTTTCCAAACCATTCCCACAGGGAGCACAAGCTGCTGCTCTCCACAGCAGTGCATGCAAACTGCTCCTGGCCTCCCCAGCAGAGACCACGCTCAGCTAAAGCCCTCAAAGAATTCAAATGGATTTCTGCACAAACTGGGCAAGCTTTTAATAGAAATATATGTGTAGTCTTATAATGAGAAGGTGCTGTGGGCCTCTCACTTTACCAGGATGAGCAAAGAATTTTCATGTCCTCTACATATAGCACAGGATAAAAGCATGACATTATAATGAAGGAGTTAGATACACCTTCAAAGCTACGCAATATTTTTCAGAAAAAATTCCCAGAAAAAAATTCCCAGAAAAAAACTTTGAAAGAAAGTCATCAGTCTCACCATTGCCAGGAAGAAGCAGAAGTTTCAAACAATTATTTCATAAAGTGTGTAAAGGCCTTTAAATTTCCCTAAATTAAAATGGGTACATGCCAACCAAACCTTCCCATCTTGGTTTTTTTTTTGTAGAGATAAGTTGGCTTTCACTCAGAGTCGAGCTGTGAGCTATTTCTTTGATGGCTCTGGCTATGCCTTGGCAAGAAACATTGAGAGGAGGGGAAGATTCAGCCAGGTGACTCGATTTGACATAGAAGTTCGAACACCTACAGACAATGGATTGATCCTGCTGATGGTTAATGGGGTGAGTACCAAATTCTGCTGGTCCCCTTCATCTGTGACCACCACAAGTTCTGCAGTACTTACAGTATTCTGGAAAATCTAAAATGCCTATGTTCTCACATTTAACTTCTGGAAAGAGGAAATACTTTGTGTTTGTCTGGTGCACATACACATTAGTAGGGAACTGAAACTTGCTCTGCAAAGGCCTCAGGAAGCTGAGGCCCTGAGCTGGACTCTGCTTTCATCCAGAGGCAGGTAGGACTTCAAACTGGTCCTATCCTTATGATGATACTTTGAGAGAGACTTCAGTTAAGCCCAGTAGTTGTACCTTTAGTTAAATGTGAATGCACAATCAAAGTGATAGAAAATTTCTATGAAGTAACTCCCAAAAAGCAGCCACTTTGTGGTAGCTGCCACTTTATAACTGTGCCTCAGGGTGTACTAGAGTTAAATATTTAAGTTACTGAAAAAAGAAAGCAGTCCAAATAAAAAGGCTTGATTCAAATGTCTGCAGCTTTTCCAAAGTTTGAGAGTGATGCAATCTCTGTAAGAGTCTGAAGAAAGTAGTCTCCACATGAAAATACCCTGTGAAGACAAACTCAGATTTTTTTTTCCTTTGGGCATCTCCACATCAACCTTCCAAGTCCTGTGTGGATTACAACCTGGTAAAGCCAGAGAAAACATTTTTTGTATGCAGATCAGTCCACAGACAGACACTTGTCTAGACACCTACATGTAATACTGCATTAACCATTTAGAAGACAAAAAATCCACTCTCATTAGGAGAGCTACTCTCCAGTGTTTGCCTTTGGAGTAACTTCCAGAGGAGGGCTGTGGGAAGCAATTTACTCTGCAGCACAGCATGCTACCACTAACCTTCATTCTTCGGAGGTTTGGACTAAGCAGCTGCTGTTAAAAGTTTAACAGCCTCTATTGCAGACCAGTTATTTTTCTTCCAAGCAAGAGTATGTAGAGGTTTTTTGGAGAAGTATGCAGGTTGTGTTTGATGGTGGGAACTGGAATCAAGTTGGATGTCAGCTGTGGGAGACCATGTCTGCTCACAGGCACATTTAGAAAGTCTGTATAAGCTGGTCCATTATTCAGTTCTGCAAAGACAGCTCATAAATACTCTGAATGTAATCCCTGTTTCAAGTTTAAGCTGTTCAAAACAAACCCAAGCTGCAGTTTCATATAAAAGTGCTAGATTAAAACCTACTCTTACTTCTTTAAGTAATGATTTCTGAAGGTGTATAGAGACAGCTGTTCTTGGCCTGCAGTGGTGTTTTGAGAATTATTGTTCCCATGTTTCCACTAGGCATGAACACTACCAGAGAAAAACATTAGCATCAAAAGCATTAACCCAGATGCACATACACTGTAAACTGTCCTTTCTGATTCTTTATGTTCAGTTTTGGAACACGACTAATTCCATGCTACAAGCACTCCTTAAAGATTTTCTGAATTACAGGTCATGTTTATAAAATTTAGGTCACCCAGCCACAGAACAGAAGCCAAACCATAAAGCAGGGATGGTCAGGAATTCCAAAAACCAAATACATAGTAAATAGACTCTAGTTCAACATTCAGTAAATACATCAGTGTTGATCAGGGATGCGAAAAGCCAAAAAAAATCCTGAGTGAATACAGACATCATGACAGAAGGTGCTAATGCAGATACAGCCATTCTAGCACAACATTTCTTTTATCAGTTTTTGTTTAGGGCATGTGGTATTACTTTGACAGTAAATAGATGTGTTTGCATTAGGAATACTTTGCTGGTAAAGAATACTGACATTACTGTGCTATCAAATATTATTTCTATAGGGAAACAGTTCAAATAAGTGTCATTTATCAAACAATTATGTGTTCATGTGCATATGTACACATATACTATAAATATAAAAATATTCTAGAAACTCCGTTATAGTTTTGCAAATAAAAGCACATTTTCTCATCATGCTTTTCATAATGTCACTCTCATAACACTGTGTATTAATTTTTTTAATTGCTGCCACATACCGCTTTTCTGACTGCTGTTTTGTTTTATACAGAGCATGTTCTTCAGCCTAGAGATGCACAATGGTTTCCTGTACCTCCGCTATGATTTTGGCTTCAGCAATGGTCCTGTGCTTCTTGAGGACTCCATGAAGAAGGCTCAGATTAATGATGCTAAATTTCATGAGGTAGATATGTGGTTACTATCACAGCCATTTGATCAACTATCCCAGAAGCTCCAAAGCAGTAATAATTGCTCCAAAACCCATGAAAGGAGCAAAAGAATGATGGTCCAGGTGGTGATACAGCAGAACAGGTGGAAGACTAGAGTGCATGCAAGTCCCATGACCACCAAGCAATGGAAAGGGAAGGCTCTCCCTGCCTCCCCATAAACCACTGCTTTTTAGACAGATTCTGTGTATTACTGGCCATGGACAGGACAGTTTACATGGGGGAAAAAGTGTTATGAATTCAAAATTGAATTATATTGAGGACAGCTCTATATTTCAAATATGCATCTCTCCTCAACTATAATCATGTCATTATGTTAACTGGAAAACCTTAGTTGTGATGCATTGTATTACAAAAATTATGGCATTTCCCATTTCATTTGAAAAGAGAGTTGACTTGGTAGCAGCCTTTTATATATACACAGTATTTTAGGGACCTTGGCAGATGTAAAATATTTACTTGTATTTCATTTCAGGGAATTTGCTTTAAGCCAGCGCAACTGTGACTGTACAAATCCCCCTTAGTGAGTTACTTCTTCTGCCTTTTCTTTGATGTAAATTCAGTCTGATTCCTGACCCACAACGACAGTTCTGTTCATGTTTAAGTAGAGCACAATTATGCTTTTATGTTTTGACAATGAAATAAGTTTTTTAAGAAGTATGCCCTAACTTCTTGGGTAAATCAAGAAAGCATTCTGAAGTTAATGGAGCTTATCCGTTTGCCGCAGTGCAGAATTTGACATGGGTACTTTCATGTGGATTTATTCAGAAGTGAAATATCCTGAGGATTCAGTCATCAGAGAAATTGTGATCAATCAAAATAAGCTTCCTAGTAGTAATTGTTGTCAGCATCTCCCAATATACAAACAAGTTCCTTGATAAATGGGAGAAGCTTTTGAAACAAAAAGATATAAAGATGAAATCAATTTTTCAAGATCACCATGACAACTTACAAGAGATGACATTTTTAAGCACATGCTTTTCTTTTCAGATTTCTATTATATATCACAATTCTAAGAAGATGATCTTGGTAGTAGACAGGAGACATATAAAAAGTGTGGACAACGAAAGAACAGCAATGCCATTCACAGATATCTACATTGGAGGAGCGCCTGCTGACATCTTGCACTCCAGGTTGGTGTACAACTGGGATTCAATAATTATATTCAAGTGATCACCATATTTAAGTTATGTTGCATGACCTGTGCTGAAGGGCTAACAATAAAACATTTCCTTTGGCATCAGCACCTTATGTAAAACAATGCCTCAGACGCTCTTCTAAGTGTCTCTCAGAGCCCTGAAGTACCACAGGTTAGGCTTGATCCAGCACAGTTAAATTCTGCTGAAATTGGTCTAGTTTTAGTAAGGGTAACAGAAACAGTCGTCTTCTTAAAGCATAAAGGCATTTTCAAAGAACACATTATTACATAAAATTGATATTTCTTCTTACTCTGCAAAAAGTGATGTTTGTAAAATAGCCATACAGTATCTAAAGGATGGAGACCCTCTACCAACTGCATTTTCAAATCTAAAAATGATCTTTTTCCTACTAAGCATTTCACCTCTGATTCGTCTCAGGTCCAAGTCAGCTGGCTCTGTGTAGGCGTGGGAAGAAAAGAAGTCTCATTTTCCCATTGCACCATTTGACAGAAGCCAAGTTTAATCTCAGTAGAGTAGATAACTCTCATTTCCTGCAGTAGAAATCTTCCAGACCCCAGGGTCATGTTCTGAGAGCAGGCTGGCTGCTTGGAGCAGAGTATGCTCTTCTGATAGGCAATATTCGTTCCCGCCATCAGACAGCAAGGCCAGCATTTTCAGAAGGGCTCCAGTTGCTGTTTCAAGTGTCATTCAAGTGTCACAATTGCTAACAGCTAACAGGAATACCATATATCTTTAAAATATCTTCCATGTAAAAAAAAAAAAAAATAAAATAAAATCATAGTAAGATAGCAAATGTTGCACAATAGTTTCTAGGAATTAGTGGTAAATCTCCTGAAGTCTTATTTTGTTGTCAGGAGAGACTGTTAAATTGATAAATAATGTCTGAGATATAGAATACTTAATCTCGAAGTTTTGAAGATCAGGACAAACTTCATGCAAGGAAAAATTATGCTTTTCAATTCCTTGTAATTATCTGAACATGGAAACAAAATGGTGGACAAGGAAGAAACAGAGTATATCATTTAGCTGTCCTTTCAAATAGTTCTTTAAAATGGTCTGTCATAAGGAGCTATTAAGAAAACTAGTGGAGTGGAGAGGGAAAAAGCTGCAATGGATTAGAAAGCAGCTGGGAAAGAGAAAATAGGACATAGCACTAGCTCTTCAATTTTCACAGTATAAAAAGTCTACAGCACATGCTCAAAGGATCTCTCTTAGGGTTGGTATTAAATACATTAATGACTAAAAATTAAGTATAAAAGGATGGTGAAAATTACTTTGGTTAATCAAGCCTAAAGAACACCGAAAAAGCCCAGAAGGACCTAGAAATCTAGGCGACTGAGCAGCTCAGTGGCAGATAAGACTTGTTCACAAGTGTAGCATAGAAGATGAATCACATGAATTATGCTTAGAGTTTTCTGAGCAGATTGCAGTTATTCTTGAAAATACCTGGAGGGTACTGTCAAAACAGGTAAAATGGCATCTAAATTTACAAGTTATGTCAGAAAAAAAAGCCAAAACATAGACATCATAAAAACATGATCAATTGTAATGTTGAAAAACATATACCGAAATTCTTTAAGCAGAGCTAAAACTTTGTCTTCAATATAGTACTTGCCTTTCATTCTCATGACAAGGGTAGACAGCAAAAAGTATGGTCCAAATGTGGTGACATCACTCCATTTTCATCAGGCACATAAGTTAGTATTCTCCTGATGATGTACTACTATCTCTCTACTGCTACCATACACTACTGATATTTATACTTCCTTTTTCCAGACAGACTTACATTTAACTGACTTTGCAGCGCAACAGCAAGTTGGGAAACTAGCTCTAGTCTTAGAGGAGGTTTTTCATATTCTTTTAAAGCAGTGTTCACTTCAAATGCACTTTTCTCTGTCAATTGCCTTTTTTTTCTCCAAATATATGAATCTGGAAGTACCGCAATACATTATTTTTCTCCCACCTCAGTCACTGCATAAAGCAGAAAGCTAAGGGGACATAGGAGCATGGGGCACTGGGAACTGTTAAGAAATGAACTCAGAAGCATTTCTTTAGGTGAAAGCCAATCTTCTATAGTTCCTGTTGCTAGAAAATGTTTTTAGGTTAATAGCATTTAACAGGCATATTTGTGGCATTCAGCCAGTCACATATTCAACCACAGTAAAGATGATACTGCTGGACTGATACCTCACACTTTGATCCAAATCCCAGTGAGGATGGCAGGAGCCTTCTTGCTGATTTCACCTTCCTGCTGATTTCACTGAGGAGCAAATTAAACTCCTACAGCATTCCTCCTCTCTCCTTATTTCAGACATGTACATGTACATCTGCACTACTTCACCTGATTATCCATTTTTGCCAATACAACAAAATAAGCATATCCAGAGCTTGATTCATCTGCCATGTTTTCAATGTCAACTTTACAATGAGATAGCTCATAGATAGCTAGTGCTAAAGTTATCTATGCATAACATGCATAGATATGCATTACTAGTGCATGACATGTCAACACTATCATGTCATGTGAGGTGAAAAGAATCTCACTGCTAAGGTACATCTTGTTTAAGGAACAAAGAATGTTTCCAGGCAGCCAGGTCAAAACCCTGGGTTTCACATTCACTCCTTAGGTGCATTTGTTCCCTAGTTATCTCTTAGACGGGTACCCAGTATATCCCATGTAATTTCCTTGCCCTGACACAGACTCTGTGCTTTTATGCAAATTACTTCTTCAGGCACCTTGAGAATTGTGAGGACAAATTCAATTATACTGACCCTAAGCCATAATGTTGTGATATCTTGGTAAGGTGTGGACTTAAAAAACTAAGAGTAGTAAGTAGGAGCAGTTGGAATACACTGCAGAGCTATCTGCCTCAAATCTGACATAAAAAGGATCCTGGAAGGCCACCTACTCCTCTCATCTACAGTTATGTAAACCCACATATCAGCAAGTAGAACTTACTCTTACTTCCCTGACTTCTGTTAATATTTTTATTAAGAAATAGAGCTCCATTTGCTTCCAAAGGCAAAGAATGGATTTTGCTAGTAAAAGCAAGACAGGAAACTAAATCAGAACTTTCCTTAAAAGTTAAAAAAAATAGATAAAAATCCATTGATTTTCATTGTAAGTGGGTAGAAATACATTTTAAAATCTCTTTATTTCAGCATCTATTTTTCTCTTTTTAAAGTTACTCTATATGGATGTTGTCTCTAAACTCTCATGTATTTCTCTCCAAAACATTTATTACAACTGGTGTATTTTGACTTTTCAAAATACATATTGTTTTACATAAAGATGCAAGAATTGGGCACTAGTGAGGCAAATAATTGAAGTTCTTCCAAGCCTTTTAGAATATCTTGGCAAGAAGTCTCTTCAGAAATGCAAGGGCTACTTAACTGCAGCTTGTTTGGCATTGTTTTCCAGCAGCATCAGTTCACATCTGGCAGGAAGTATCGGCTTTAGAGGCTGCATGAAGGGCTTCCAGTTCCAAAAGAAGGATTTCAACTTGTTGGAAGAACCAGGAACCCTGGGAATCAGCTATGGGTGCCCAGAGGATTCATTGGTAAGCATAACATAATTTGTGACATAACAACAGAATTTTGACAATGGATATAGCTGTGAGCTTGAGTTTTACTACAAACAATGGAAAGACAGTCTTCAACCATGGAAATGATCATGCATTCATTGGCTGGCAGGGGGATGTAGGGAGGGGTGTCTGTTAACTCTGCCCAATTTTCACCCTGAATTTTAGCACAAGTTGTTTCACTTGCTATACTTTTCATATATGAAGTTGAGGTTTGAAAGATGGATCTGAAATAACTTGTGTGCTGTATTTTGAAAGAAATATGACAATGTAATTTGTTTTTCTTAAAGATACAAGGAGAATTGTCTTCACATGCATCCAGATGTATGAAATAGAAAAGACAGCAAAATATTCACCCTTTAAATGAGTTCTCCCCTTAAACCAGACCAGTTCTTCCTCTGTGACACACACACCAATTCCACCAGCATTAGCATTGAGAAAATTGCCATTTTGCTTCTGATCTTTTCCATCGTTCATCATTTGTCCATTATAATGCAAAACTGGTAAATCTAAATAGTGTTTGGGGTCTTCATCCTGCAGCCATGTCTGTCCAAAGCCATGCTACAAATCTCTGAAGAGGAAAGATCCCACCACTTGTAGAACTCCTCACACAATCTCACCCTCTGTGAACAAGGAAGCTATCTGCAATTTGTCCTACCTTGGGCCCAGTATTGCTCCTGAGACTCACAGGATTACAAAACATCATGAACACTCTCCACACCACCCCAACACTCAGTGCAGCACACAAACTAATATATCATGTGTTGGAACTGTGATTCAGTGCCACACAGCTCAGGCAGAGGCATGAGCCCCCTCCGCTTCTACTCTTCATGACCACTAACATCAGCAGACTTAGGAGGAGGCCAAGATCCAAGGAAGCTGAGAATAATTTGACTTACACTGTTTAAAATTGCTACACTTTCTTAAGATTTTCCCAGCATCTGAGGGAAAACATATATATAAATTAGGTTAAAATGTGCATGAAAAATTTAAGGTTTTCTAGAACTGAACTAACTGTATTAAAAAAAAAAGGCAAGCAAAGAAAAAAATAGCTTCATTCTTTTTATTATTGGAAGGTTTTCTGAGGTTTATTTGTAATTTTGTTTTATTCAATACACAGATGTCCCGCAATGCATACTTTAATGGAGAAAGCTTCATTGCATCCAGCCAAAAGACATCACTCTTTACTGAATTTGAAGGAGGCTTTAATTTCCGGACATTGCAGCCCAGCGGGCTGTTGTTTTATTATTCTGAGGGAGTGAGTATCTATTTCTTTACAGTTTGTTTGATTTTATCCTTGCATTTTTCCCAGGGAATACTAGGGGAATAATGCAATTTTTCACTTCATGGTTTCATAATAGAGAAAGCAGTCTGAAATATAGAAGCATTCATTGGTGACCTCATTTTCACAGTTTGCATTTGATCTACAGATGAAAACCAGCAATTCTTAGACATTATTTTGATGTTGAGAAGAGAACTGGATCATATGCCTAGAATCAATGTGCATCCATTTGCGCTCAGTGAAGTCCTTAGGGCAGAAATGCGCAGTGCATCTTGCTGTGCTCAGCAGTACTGCAATCCCTATTTGCACCTGTAGGTGCTACCAAAGTACAAATAATATTAAGGAACTGACATTTGCTATCCAGAGACAATCACCTAGAAGTAAAGTTTGTTTGAATTAGTGGCATGTTTTTTTGAGCATTGCTGACTTGATAGAAATCAGTCAGAAAGCTGCCTATATTCCCAGATGGTTCTCAGACCTCCATGTGCGTCTGGGAAAAGCTGCACTTGAGAATGGCTCCTTGCAGCTATGGGAACCCAGTCTGCTCTAAATACCCCCTCAGAAGTGTGATACGGGCAGAAATATGGACTTGCACATACAGAATGTTGTGTGAGACAAAGCGATCCCAGGATCCTCCAGGCTCAGACTGACATCTGCAACAAGCATGAGCTCAGATGACAGAACATTTGCAACCACCCCCAAATGTCTGTTCTGCTATCCTTGCAGAATATCATCAGCAGTGCAGCAGGGAAAGCTGTGTGACACTGATAACCACTTCTAAACTTTCACATTTTGCAGCCTGAAGTATTACCTTAAATTGAAATCAGTAACCAAGTCAGTAATCTGCATCGTTTGCATAAATGAGGCCTTACACACACCACTCCAGGTTTTAACTTAAAAGCTCTAATCCTATGAGGTGCCAAGTGCCCTACTTAATAAACAGAAGTTCAGCTATTTAGCGCTTGAGAGAATGAGACAGAATGATTCCTACCAGTGCACAGTGACAGTGCTTGCTCTAATGGAACAGAGTATTCCTGCTAGTGGCACAGTGATCCCGTATGCCTGACCCAGATACCAGATCTTATCTCTGAGACAATTTTGTGTGATTGAACAGGTCTGATCAAGGGGAATTGGGAAAAGGAAAAAATGTCTTGGTCTTATGACAGCAGGAATCTCACAGTAACAGATGCTCAATACCTGCTGGTACCAAGGTACCAGAAACACAAATGAAATGTAAATATCATGCTAGATGGAAGGAATTAATGTGACAGATACATGAGACATAATGAGCACCAGAATTCCCGGAATTCAGGCTTTAAAAACAGCAAGAATTTAAATTCTAATGATATCATCTCCTGTTTTGCTTCTCAGAGTATACCTTTTTGCAAATTAAGCACAAATGGGGAAAACAGCAGGAAGGAAAATAAATACAATAGGGAAGCACAGAACTGATAATTTTTCTGTCTTATACTTGCTTATGAATATGTTTTTGTCTGTATTTCAGTCAGATGTATTATCCATCTCTATGGACAGAGGTGCTGTGGTTTTAAATGCAAGTGGAACCAAAATTCAATCACCAGACCGAAATTACAATGATGGAAAAACCCACTTCATCATTACTTCTGTCACCCCAGAAAGGTAAAGCTGTCCAGCATCTTTTATTCTCTACCTTTAGAATATAAATATTTCTTGTAAAGCACCTTATCACTTCATACTCCCTTTCAAAGTGACATTTAAGTGGGGGGGTTTTTAAGTGATATATTTAACCAACCAAGGCAGGGACTGAAAACTGGGCAGCTTGGCCTGACTATAAGATTATGGGAATTTTTTGTAAAACCAAAATAATAGTTTTTCTGAAAGCTTAGTCCTTTTTTTGTCCTCATGTAAAAAAGCAGTTTAAGATCATTTAAGACTAGCATGAGATTCATTTTTCAGCAGGACTGATTCTTCTAATTTGTTAAAGCAATCCCCAATTGACCAAAATAATTGAGGCATCTTCATATAAAGCATTCATTTGGGATATATACAGTGGAAGACTTTCAAAAAAGATTAGGTAAAAAGCATTGTACAAGCTCAAACATCAATGTACTGTGATGAAAGAGAAGGGAAAACAAATGGAGGTGTAAACAAAGATTAGTATGTGCTTAGATCTTATTTTACCCAAATGGTGGCTCCATTCATTTATCAGCAATCCTTTAGTTTATCTTTCTTCACTGAATGGACTGCATATTTTTGGACTTTACAATTAATGCCAGGATATTATTTAATCCATGGGTCTCTGTACACAGCTTTGCCAATTGTTTATTGCACTGCTACTTACTGAAAGCAAGAAGGTCTTCTTATGACTTTGAGCACTGCCATTCGGTGATGTATACACTGAGTGCAGCATTTTGGGTGCAGGTAATATGCTGTTTAACCACTGACATTGACATTTCCAAAACTAGCCTGTAAAATGGATGCTTTGCTTTTGCAGGTATGAGCTGACTGTTGATGACAAGAAACAAACAAAGAAAAACCCAGCAAAGGACAGAGCAGGGAAAAGTCCAGACAGTGTCAAAAAGTTTTATTTTGGCGGCTCTCCCCTCAGAACGCAGCAAGCAAACTTCACTGGCTGCATAAGCAATGCTTACTTCACTAGGTAAGTTCCTCCCAAACACAGGCAGTCACTGCCTGCAGCTTGAATAGTAGGTCAAGAGAAGTGATTATTGTCACAATAAAAATTCCTGTCTCATTTTGTGAGGCTAGACAGTATGTGTGAATAAGTTTCTTGCCTTATTTGCAATGGAATATGCTAGCACAGACCTGCTAGGTTAAGATATTGTTAAGGTGGGAATAACGTGATGAAATCAGCTTTCAGTACGGCACCTGCTAACGCTGCTGGTGCAATGTATAATTTGCATTTATATTATGCAGATTTCAGCTCTGCCTTTGAAACAAAACAATATTAAAGCATCTCACAGGAGCTGCAGAAGTTAGGAGTTTGGTCATGTGAAAATGCTCAGAATATGTTGATCTTAATTGCTTTATGAAATGTTTTTATAGAAAAGATTTTAAAGTGAATTTGATGCTGCAGATAGAAACTCTTTATTTATGAGTTATATCCATGCTGTTTGTACCCAGCATGGATACAGCAGGCAGAGGTAGTATAGGCTGCCCACGTTACCCAAAGATTGAGTGATCAATCCATACTTTTATTCATGATCCAAGAATAAAAAATGCCCACTTAGTTTCATTTAAACTAAAAATGCACAATTCTGTGACTTTGATGAAAGCAATTCCAACACCTGGGGGTTCTTGGTCTCTCCCTTTTGAAACAGGTTGGATGAAGAGGTTGAAGTGGAAGATTTCCAGAAGTACCCCGAGAAAGTTCAGACATCTTTGTATGGATGCCCTGTTGAATCTCCTCCAGTTGCTCTGCTCCATAAGAAAGGAAAAAACTCATCAAAGGCCAAAGGAAGCCGTAATAAAAAGGTTCGCTACAAATTGCCTCAGTACCAACCTAGAGATTTCCAAAATGCCCCTTGGAATTCTCAAAATAATGGATCCGAAATGTATAAAGACAATTTCAGAGATAAATAGTGAAGGATCCTGTTCTTTCACGTGTTCCATCACTGCAAATGATTGCCCTGACGCAATATATCTGGCCTACGCTTGCATAATTCTCTCTTGCTAGAACCGCAAAATGAAATTTCTGACTTCTTCAAAAAAGTACTGCAGCAAAAAGCCTTCTTGATTTCTCCTATGTTCTAAAAGCAATAAACCTGCTTCTGTTCTCAGATACTTCTGTGTGGCTCTCTCTGCTGAGTACAATTAGCACACATTATTAAAAATGTGAAAAAAGCCTTTCCTTCAGCATGCAGATTTTTTAATCCAAGCATGTCCTCTTATGCCTATAGGATAGTTCATACCATCAAAAGCAGAAAGGAAAAGATGTAAATAGGAAAATTTTTTTAAAAAAAGGATTGTAATTATGTTAGCTACATAAGTATGTTTTTTATCCATTGTTCTGTCCCAACTCAGCATCTATATTAGGTCTGTTCAAGGAAAATGTTAGTTGGAAACAATTCTGGTATTTATGTAAGGAAACAATATATTACTAGCTTAGATAGTGTTGTCTATATGCCCAATCTTAGTTAACAATTATGGTGAATAGTTCTTTTTCTATGAAGGTGGAAAGAGAGAAAGACAAGATTTCACAGCCTTCAACTGGCCTCAAAAAACTGTATCAAGTGAATGTGCAAAGAGACCCTCAGTGCCACTTGCTGATGAATCCCAAGGCAACAGAACATGCGTATCAGTTTGGAGGCACAGCAAACAGCCGGCAAGAATTTGATCACATACCAAAGGATTTCAGTCAAAGGTAAAGTGACTTCAGAAATTAGATACACTGGGGAGGAAAAAGATGTTTTTCAACTTTTTAAAAAAGGAACAGACACTTTTCTGCTGTTACCCTGGTTTTTCCTTTATATCTTAAGCCAAATTTTGTACAGAGTGTGTTGTTAGGTTAAAAGGTGCTTCAGTTGAGTAAGAGCAATACATAGAATGTGCTTCCAGTTACATCCCTCTTGTGGGGTCTTCATCTGCATTGTATACTAACAAAATGTATCTCCTTGCCTACTTACATGAAGCATCAGAGAATGTTAGTTCTATACAAGCAATGCATAATCAGTCTCTTTACCCAAGAAGTAATGACATTAAAGCAGAGGTGGAAAAGAACACGAAAGCTCAACAAGAAACTAAGCTGTTACATGTTTGTCAGCAGTTTAATGGTTAGCAATCTACACTGCGCAGTAGGACATAAAGCCATGAAAACTATGTCCAATTCAAGATGTAATGGAAATTCAAGTAATAATGAGTCCAAATACTGTTGACATTTCATTTTCATGCTCCCACAGAATATGTCAGGCAGTATGTTAAGAATAACAAGGATTTTGGTGTAACACTTTCTGTAAAAGACTACAAATTCAACAACACAACACTTCCTAGAAGCACACCAGATCACTAACTCAGAAAAGAGGAGTGCTATTTCCTGATTTAAATACAAAAATCACTCCGTTCACTTTAATTCAGTAGTGTTTTACTTAGGGCAGTGCTGAAAGTGCCCATATGAAGGAAAACCCAAACTCTAATATCTTCATCCCATCTTCATCCCTGTAACACATATATATTTTCCAGCCGTTATTAAAGCTTCATCTTTATAATATGCATTTTAAAAAAAAACAATGGCTTGTGTTGTTTTAAGACAACTGATATTGGCAAGGGCCTAAGTGTGTATGGAAGGTACACACACATAGAATTGGGAACACACAGATCCTTAAGACAATACGAAGACTGGATGCTAGGTTAGTCACCTGACAAAAGAAGAAGGAGGGGTCAGTTTTGGCACTGTCCTACACCAATACACCAAAGTAATAATAGGAATCACTCAAGAAATTTTCCCTGTTGACAATGTCAAACCAACAATAGTATAACAACCCGTGTTGTCATGGACTTCGCAAGGAACTACAAGGAAGAAGAAGCTTAGCACCAAGTCTGGAATAACATTAATGATTTGTGAACTATCAGGCCTCCATGCCATCACAGTTAAAAATTGTCCCAACGCTTCTGTTCAGGAATGGAAAGGAGTGTACATTGTGTCAGTTTTTTGTGGTCTATATTAAATTTCTTCACTCTAGAGATTTTAATTTTTGAAAACAAGTTCCTTGCCAGTCAGCTTCTTCACCAACTTTAACTTCTACTCCAACAACCAGCAGAGAATGTTTCTCAGAAACATCACTTCCATAAAGGAGATGTATATTCCTCTGGATTAAAGGAAAATCTCAGTCTTCCTCTGCCTGACATTTTAGTTAAGTCAAGTGTATTTACTTCTATTTTAATATTGTGTTTTTATGTGCCAGAGCTCAGTTCTCTATCAGTCTGAAAACTCAGTCATCTCACGGAATGATTTTCTACGTTTCGGATCAAAAAGAGACGAACTTCATGGCCCTTTTTGTTGCTCATGGCCGACTCGTTTTTATGTTTAATGCCGGTCATCAGAAGATAAGGATTAAGAGCCAAGAAAAGTACAATGATGGTCTGTGGCATGATGTAAGTAAAAGAAAGCAATCATTATGATGGCAGACGCTATCCAGGCTGCAGTAAAGACACTGCTAGTGTGACAGCTCAGGGACCTTTCATTCATGTATTCATAAACACACCTATTTGGTGAGAAACTTCCAGCAATATTTTTAAATCTTCCATGTGGCATTTTTCCAAGTCATTAACTAGGGGCAGGAAAGTGAGTCAGATATAAAAACCCAGCAATTCCCAACACTAACAGCTGTACAGAAGTGACAGAAACAAGCAGAACAGTAAGGCAACTAAGAGTTAAGTGAGCTAGGAAAGGAAGCACTATGATAATTTTGTGCAGCAAATGTCTTTGAAGTGCCTAAGAGCACAGGTGTCTTGGGCTGCCTCTATGGCATATAAAAATAAAAAGACAATTTTAGGAGTCAACGTGAATTTCCCTCTGTAGGTATCTCTCTCGTCACTCACTACAGAGGAAGTCTCCAGTTACTAAGCTACTGACTTGAGCATTTAAGTGTTTAAAACAGATGGGATTAATCCAGAACATAAAACTAGTGAAGACTGTGAAAATGCTAACAGTGATAGGTAGCAACAAGTCATATATGCGGATACAAGATGGGTAGATCTCAGTAGATCTTGTGGCATCTTGATTATCTGTCTATTACACCAAAACATAAGAAAGGCAGCAGTTTTACTATTTAGAATTCACATGAATGTGAAAAAAGAGGGTTGCCCAGTAAACTATACTGGCAGATAACAAAACAGATTTGTAGAGTATCATTCACAAGCTTTTTTTCTCAAATGTCTCATCTTCTTTCACTGCACAGCAGGGACTCCTTTACAGATGAAAGTAATCTTCCACATTTCTTTCTTCCGTTCCTAGGTGATATTTACTAGAAGTAAAAATATCGGTCGCTTGATAATTGATGGTCTCCGAGTACTGGAAGAATCTTTTGGCGGCAATTCTAATACTTGGCAAGTCACTGAACCACTCTATATTGGAGGTGTAGCTCCTGGAAAAGCTGTGAAAAATATCCAGGTAAAGCAGACACTTTTTAAATCAGCCCATACCTCTATGTACATCTAATACAAAAGCTCACTGTAGGGATGGGCTCAGGGAAAAGCATATTATGAATATCCAGGCCTGAATCCTCGGCACACTGTGGAACAGACAGCTCAATTCAAGGGTATAGCAAAGCTCCCATAGAGCTGGGCTGGTGGTAGCAGGGCTAGGTTTCCATAAACTTGCAGCAGCAAATGGAAAGTCAGTGGTTTGTGAGGAACAGAGAAATCCTAGTGACATCAAATCTTAAATGACACAGGTAAAGTTAGGCAAGATCAATTTCACCCTGAGGTCTGAGATATAGAATGAGTTTCAAAGAGATTTTAATGTTGTTTTAGTATCTCTGTTTTAAGACAGTACCTAGAAGTCAGGATGCTGTTCTACAGCTTGGTACTGAAGTATATGGAAAGGAGTGTTAATGGGAAAATGAACATAACAAAGTCTCCTTAAAGGTAATCTTTGGTGTTATGTGCATAACTAGATAGATAAATTCCTCTGAAAAAGCAGACCCCTGTCTTGCCTTGAGGCTGTGATGTATGTTTAACACTGCCTTGCTCAAGTTTTATTTTGTTCCTTACAATTCAGTAAGGACTCTGAGAAACAACACAAGCTGGAATTACCTTGAAGTCGTCAGAGAGACTTGAGAGGCTACCAAAAAAAAAAAAAAACCCCAAAAAAACACCCACATTTTTCGTGCTTCCATTCTCTGGAAACTGTTTTTAAATAAAAAGTGATGCACCAGACAATCACAGCCCTACGGCTTACAAACAAGCAAAAATAAGGACAGGAGAATGTATTTCCCTCCACGAGCAGTTTATCTACTAATCATACTTTTTTTCACTCCTCAGATTAACTCTGTCTATAGTTTTAGTGGTTGTCTCAGCAACTTACAGCTCAACGGAAGATCAATTACTTCAGCTTCGCAGACATTTAGTGTAACGCCTTGCTTTGAAGGCCCATCAGAGGCAGGAACATACTTTTCATCAGAAGGAGGATATGTCGTCCTTGGTAATGCACTTCTAAACAAATGTATCTCATAAAAAGATTGTAGTATTCACCGTGCTTCAAAATGGCATATTTCACTGAAGGGTGAGGTAATTTCTGGGGCTGTGAACTGTAGGGATTATCAGATACAGATCATTACCATGGTAAGCAGCTAAAGTTGACAGGTCACAATGTCACCATGAAACTTAAGAGTTGTTACATAAACACATCTGTATGTATGTATTTCAAATAATTAGAATAATTTCACAAAGAAACAGATTACAATATGGTAAAAATTATCATAGAAGTCAATATGGCTAAGACAAGTACACAAGCAAATGGTCACCCCTTAGTTTTTTAATTAATAAAACAACATGTAATTAAAAAATCATACAGAAATGCTTTCTGCATGTCTTAATATAGGACAGCATTACAGAACACATCTTTTTTTGTCATTTAGGCCTGCTGTGTTCCGGAAAGCGTTTTATGAGGGTGTTTTGGTCACATAGGCTCTGATTAGACTGAAAAAGAAAGGAAACTGCACAATCCAATTCATTGGCAACACCAAGAAGAATCAAACAGTGTTTCTAATTTGCTCCCTGGCCTGCCACCAGATTGAAAAAGGGAGTTTCTCCTACTGAATCATGAAAGTTCAAGTGAATTCCCACTCAATAATGACTGCTGAATGTCTAGCAAATTGCACAATAAGAAACTGCCAAAAAATACAGATCATTTACTTCATGTTGTCCATTTCACTGCTAAGAAATATTTTTAAACAAAATAGATTTTTTAAATAATGAGGAAAAAATAAATAAACCTTCATTAGCATTCCAAGCAAACATAATCAAAACAAAAGTAGAAATGGGTCATTGACAGCACACTGCTATCTCGCATTTCAACAGTTTTAAGGACAAATAAATTCCACTCTGGGTTGGATTTTTCTGTTTTGACTTTGAATAAATGTCCAATTTCATCACTAACTCAGCACAAAAACAATGTTATACTTTTTACTTCCCAGATGAATCCTTCAGTTTAGGCCTGAAGTTTGAAGTAGTTTTTGAAATACGTCCCCGAAGCAGCTCAGGAATTCTACTGCATGGTCACAGCGTGAATGGAGAGTACTTGAACATGCACATGAGAAATGGACAGGTATAATGAAGGTCACATTTCCTCCACTGCTTTCACTGGTTTATCTTCCACCTACTTGGGCTTCACAATATGCAGCTTTTGTCTTACAAATTTGCCATTAATTGAGTCTTATTTCTGTACTAAATATAACGACAGCATAGATTAGGCAATCCAGATTTTTAATTTAAAATACAAAAGATAACACCAAAGACAAGATCAGATCTTTTTACTGATACAAACTATAAATATTTCATAGGCAGTTAAAAAGAAGCAAAAGCACTGACTCTTTGGTGCTGCTCTTTCACCCACACATTAAAAATGTATAACAGTTACAAATAAGGTAACTGTTGATGAATTTTAACTTCTTGTTTATTAAAAGAGGGGTCTGTTTCACTCAGTCTCCTCTTCCTTCAACATATATGTGTGTGTTGGGGAGAGAAATGCATCACCTGAGGAAACTGCTGTCACCTCTCTTACAAGAGCAAGAACCCACAGGAGAGTGAGCGGACGTACCCTAAATCCGGTGTCTAATATAGGTGATTAAGGTAGCTGTTATTCAGAGAATCTATTTTTCTATATTGGTTATAGGTGGAAAACAGGTGTTTCAGTTAGGCAGTTAGGCACCTAGCTTTTGACAGCTAATAAGGTGAGATAAAACTTATCCTCACCCCTGTAGCTAGGCTCTCAGTGAACTAACAAAGAAATAGTAAAAGTACATTACATTGCTGTGTATCATGCCACACTTAAAGGCTGAATCTTATACAACTGGTCCAGTCTAGTATTTCTTACGTAAAGTTCTAACTGGAGTTCTGCATGTCCACAAACTTGTTTGGTTTTCCCAAGTATATCAGTTGGTCTAACAAAGATGCTGCTTCACTTACTGCTTCAAACCTCACTTCCCGTATAATGCATATGCAATTCATAAACAAAATTCACCCTGGAAAAGCAGCTCTTCCCTGCTTGTCACTGCAGCAGTCCAATACCTTCTTAGTAAACATCTTTGTTTCTTTAGCATTAACTATATGTTCCCTTTGAATGCATTATGAAAGACCTCTTTTGTGAAAACAGTTTTGCTGGACAAATAAGGTCAGCAACTTTTATTCATTTTTTAAATGTACACATCATTCTCTATCAGTACAGCTTGTCCAAGTGATTTATTAAGGAGTCACTTTCTCTCATGATTCTTTATTTGCTTTAATGTATATATTTTGCCTAAGGGTGGATAAAAGAGAACATGAGGATCATTTCAATTGTGTTTGCTGGGGAAAAAAAAGAGATTTGAAATTTCTTAGTTACAACTATATCAAACAGAGACCATCTAGAATTAAATATAAGTTCTTCCCTTGGGAGAGATTATTTACAAGGGCATGTAGTGACAGGACAAGGGGGAAAGGCTTCAAACAGGAAAAAAACTAAGGTTTAGATTAGATATTAGGAAGAAATTCTTTATTGTGAGGGTGGTGAGGCGCTGGAATACATTGCCCAGTGAAGCTGTGGATGATCCACCCCTGGAAGTGTTCAAGGATAGGTTGGATAGGCCTCTGAGCAACGTGGCCTAGTGGAAGGTGTCCTTGCCCATGGGAGGGGAGTTGGAACTAGATGATCTTAAAGGTGCCTTCCAACCCAAACCATTCTCTGATTCTATGATTTTCAGTCAACATGATGTCAGCATAATCAGGGGTAATTTCTATGTTTGAAAAGCCTGAATGGCTGAACTCAGAGTCTGGAATTCTCTGGCAATCACCACTGGGAATTTCGTGCCCCTCAACAGGAGCAAAGCACTGCTCTGCTGCTGCTGTAACATTTCCATGCAGAAAGATATTGCTACATTAACTAGCGGTGCAAAATTCAGAATTAGGTTCACTTTCTAGCTCTGCCAGAGATTCACTGGTAAGCTTGGAAAAGTAACTTAAAAGTCATTCCTAAATTCACTTTCTCACATCTTTTCTCTTTTTTTATACTTGGGGTTTTATTATTGTTTGCCTAATTAAGTGCCTAGCAAGATGCCAAAACATCATCTGATGCCTCTAAACACTAATTTACCACACAAGAAATTGTAGAGTAGAGGTACTAGAAAATGAGTGAAATCAGCTGTTATTTTAAAATATTTTTTTAAAATCCTTCTCGAGTTAAATTAGATATGTTTCAGAACTATTGAATCTGAACAACAATAAAAACCCACCACCACCTGAATTGTGGGTTAAAAAGGTACTTTATTTTGAAGAATTTAATGAAATCATGTTTCCCTTTCTCTTGTATACTTGACATATTTTGATTGGGAATACAGCATTATTACAATTGAAGTTAAAAAGTGAAAAGGAGAGGGTTTATAGTGATGATTACATTATTTTCCCCCAGGTTACTGTGAAATTGAATAATGGAATCAGGGATTTCTCAACTTCAGTGACACTGAAACAGGGTCTCTGTGATGGCAGGTGGCATCGAATTGCAGGTCAGTAAAATGTGATCATGTCCTAATGAAGGTTGCAGAGCCCATCTCTCCCTCACCAGATACCCTTCTCTGGGGGCTAGAGCACTGGGAATGTGATGGTATTTTCAGTTCCTCTTTTTCACCTGTCAAGACCCAAGTTTGTGTGAAAGACACAGTCTTACTCATCCCTCAGATATGGAACTGTAGAGCTTCCTGGAAGGACAAACACAAGTTCCTATGAAGATCTGAAGGACAAGCAAAGATGGAAGCTGCTTGTTCAAAGAATACAAAGCAACCCAGCTGAAATGCTGGCAACCTTTCCTAAGTCGCATACCAGATGATGTTCTTCCCTTCCCAATTTGAGGTTAAATAACTTGGTAGAATATAGCAGGCGGAAGTATATGCTGCCCTTTAAGGTCAAATAACAAGAGATACCTGAGGAGCCTTTTGCTGACAATAGAGAGATGTTTACAGTCAGGATCTTGCCCCTCTGCCAGACAGCCATCCTTCTTTCCTGGATTTGAAAGTCAATAAAGTACTTAAACCTCAGGTACTTTGAACCCCATTATCTTCCTGTCTAGATGCTGAGTTAGGATCACATCCAGAAGAGATCTGTGTGTGCACCATTTCGCTGTGCATTCTGGTTCCCTTCTGAAGGAAGTCCAAGCACACAAGCAAGGAGGAAACCCTACTGCACTCCAAGACATCCCCTATTGGGAATGATTTGGCAGTTTTTCTAAGCCACACACCACTGTACGCTCATACTCTACCGCCTAGAAACAGCCACCAGCAATGAAGAGCCCCCACTCTAAAGCAACCTTGCTCCCATGCTGTATCTTCCATTGCCCCTGCTTTGTGCCAGAATCTGCCCACATCCTGCCACCAAAGGCTCAATCTAGAAAATACTAAATGAACTAATCAGATCAAACAGATAACTCCTGTCTGTCGTAGAAAACTCATGTGCTACTTCTTGTTGATCCCTGTTCCTTCTCCTTTCAGTTATTAGAGATGCTAATGTGGTGCAGCTGGATGTAGACTCTGAAGTCAACCACGTGGTAGGGCCACTAAATCCAAAGGCAATTGACCACAGAGAGCCAGTGTTTATTGGAGGTGTACCAGGTATGTTTTTCACAGCTCTATAGTATGTTTTTCTCATATTTCAACACTGTTTCCAGAAAAATCATGAAGACTTAGTTTTCAATTCAGAAAAGAATAAAGCACATGAACAACCTGGTAAAATTCAAAGGCTCAAGAGTTGATCAGAAATGTTCTGCTTCAAGTTCTTAAAGAAAAGAAAGTTCTGCTTCACTGAAATTAAAACATTCACAGCTGCTGGAGGGTCAGGTATGGACTCAGTAGAAAAGTGAGCCAGTCCTTCTTTTTCTATTTTACCTTCCTGTATGGGCTTGCGGTTCTTTTAAGAAAAGATTTATTTATTTATTTATTGGAAATTCACTGTAACTGAAGTCTCAAGGTTTATTTGCTGGTAGGCTTCCTTCCTCTTCTTCAAGCAATGGCATCTTTGAACAAAGACAAAACAAGGAGATTCTTTTTCTGACTAGTTGTTTCTATTGCACAGATGTCTGCTCATGTGTATTTGTGACTCACAGACCATCTGTGTAGCGTGGGCCAAGATTACTACATTTACTTCCCTTATTCAACAGACAGAGCTACTCTGTTGGGGTTCATATACAAACTGTAATCAACACTACGTGATTCAATTTTTAAGTCAACTCCTGTACATTTCTCATTGAAAACATGCAGCATTATTTCTCTGTGCCTTGCATGTCAATCATGAACAGCTCTAACTACAAAATTCTTTATATTGCTTATCTTGGATTAGTGGCTTGAGTGTGGTGTTCACATCCATCCCACACTACTAGGAGGTAAAATTAGCTTAAAGGGAATAATAAAACCTATGCACAGATGCTTGTTCACTTTTTAAATTCAAACTGGAATTTTATTAGTACAGAACTCTTCCCAGAGAGGTAATATAAAGCGGTAATTGCAAATGCTATTCTGCTTCATAATAGAGCCTTCTATTTCTGCATTAATTACAAAATACTAAAGCAATGCCATTCATTGGCTCTATAATGGTATTATCACCCTGGCACAGCACAGTCTTACACAGAACTTCATAGCAACAAACAAGACATAATACTAAATAATACCAGCAAATACAGCAAACAAGATGCAAACTAACAAATCAGACACAGATGACAATACATGTAATTTTAAATTACAAAAACAGACAAGGGGATTCATCTGCTTTGCTACTTAAAAGAAAATGCGGTTGTCAAGAAAAAGCAAATTGTGTCTCTGCTGACAATGCAGTATCAAGAGTTTTACATAACTGTAGATAACTAACCAGACTTACTGTAATGACTTTTAGGACACTGGCAGTAAGCCAGATGTTTTAAAAGTCCCCCAGAAGATTCAGCAGAGCTGCAGTTAGTAGGAAATTCAAAAGATTTTGCCACCAAACTGATTATTTTGGTCATCATGAGCTCCACATTTTTATTTATTTAATTCTTTTTAATCTGCTTCTTCCAGAGTCTCTGCTAACAACCAGCCTGACGACACGCAATTCCTTCATTGGCTGCATTCGTAACTTCATGATTGATGAAAAGCCAGTGAGTTTTAGTAAAGCAGCTTTGGTTAGTGGTGCTGTAAGCATTAATACCTGTCCAGCAGCCTGATAGCACACTGCATCAATCCTGTAAAGTTCCTTAGACCACCGAAAGAAAAATAGAACAAAAGTAACCATGCTCAGTAAGAGAAGAAGAATGAAAATATCACAGCTACATCTACAGAAAGCAGTATGCTTAAGGGTCACTTCTAATATTTACATGCAAACAAAAATCACTGAAGAATAACAGGCTATTTCTTCTGCACTTCTCTTACTATACCACAAGAGTGAGCTTTGCCATTTCTTATAGTATATGCGTGGCCATTCCGTTCCATGAAAATGTGGGATTATAAAAGAAATTAAAATTCTACTAAATATGTTATTGTCGAGATAGGTCTGTACATCACTTTATTCCATACCTTAGTCACCCCTTTGTTTCACAGGAAAGAACTTGCTAATGTTCATTAAAGAATAAAGCTAGACAATAGATTTACATCACAAATAACTGTTCAAAGATTTTATTGCATATTTTTAATTTTCCATTCAACTCATTTACATATTCCTCAAATAAAATGGGGGGCAGAGAGTATCCTAATTATGTAAGCATACAAACAATGAAAAATTAAAATGTTTATTTCACTTCTGGACTTCATGGGTATGCTCCAGCATAGAGTGAAGACAGGATGTATATCTTTTAAGACAGATGCTTTATCGTGTACCTAAACTAGTGAATTTTATAGTAATACTTACCTTACACAGAAAGTGAGAGAAAAAATTCCAAATTTCAAGGTTTTTTCTCTTTATTCTTAAATGCACTTACGTAGAAACACAGCACTAAATTCACAATCTCATTGTGATTTCATTTGCACTAATGTAACACAAATAAACATGAAGTGTAGAAAGCAAAATCAGTCACATTTTCAGGTGAATCCCTTATCATACAAAATCATCACTTCCTTGTGAGACTGCTGCAGGACTTCGGTTTACAGCAGTAATCCTCAAACAAGGAACGTGTTCCTGTGAAAGATATGCTGCTGCAGAGCAACTGGGAGTGAAACAGGAAGAAGTAAAACAGAAGACAAAGGGCTGCAAATCTGAGCTATGTTATAAGCATAGAAGGTAGATGGAAGTTAATGCTAGGGTTTAACTCACAGTAGGCTTGAATACAAGTCACTTGCAAAACTTAGTCTCTCCAGTGATCACATAAAAGGCATCAAAGCCATTTAGGTTTGTTTTCTTTAAAGGATAAAGTACTGTTGACAGAAAGTTTTATGCTTGTGAGGTAAATTATTGTTGGAATCAACTCTAAAGATGACCAGCTGCAAAGCAGAAAGTATGCAAGGCAAAAATAAAGGACAACACCCTAGAGACTAAAAATTAACAGGAATTCATCTGGAAAACACACAAGTGACAACTGGAATCCAAAGGTCTTGGATCTATGGACAGCTGGAGGAACCACCAGAATAAGATACACATGTAAGCAGCTTCCCTGCTACTCCCAGCAGGAAAAAGGTTTTGACAGACTGCAGTGAGCTTGGCTTACTCTGGATAAAGAACTGCAAGCTCTGGATACACTGGCACAGGAATTCTCCAGCAGCTGGGACCCTGTCACTGATTCTCCACTTGTCTCTAGAGTCCAGTGTTGGGTGGTAAGTGGACAGAAGAAGACAGCATGATTCCACCTGCCTCTCTTTTAACCAGCCTTGTCAGGTCTTCTCATACTTTCAGCCACATGCCTGCTCTGCCTACCTTCTCCTGAACATGCCTGTAACCCTCAGGCAATGTGCTCTGGGGACTGATTTCCTTTCCAGCTCCTTATAGAGACCCCCTACTTTTGCGAGTGGTAGACCCCTCTTTTTATCATTCCACAGCTCACTGTTAATGCTTCAGAAACAAGCAGTTAAGATTCTCCCTGCAGTCTCTGAATCCAGCATGGGTCCTTGAATCCACTTGCCTTCAAATGACATCTTTGTCTTAGATACCAAAACAACTATGCCCACTCAACTCTTTTCTGCTCCCAGCCACTACCCAGACTCAAACAGAAAACATTTAGGGCTTTTAGTTTGGCCACCTTTTTATTATTGGTGTTGAGGGGAAATATCGTCTGATCAGTGAGCTTGGTTCCCAGTGGGTACCAGAGGTCATGCATGGTGTCAGGGCAATGCAGCTCAGAGCAAGAATAGTAAAGGAAATCTCCCTCCTTCCAGTGCCAGTGAGTTGTTAGATTGGCTCAATCGAGCTGGTGACACCACAACCTGAGCTAAGCTTCCTCAGGCCCTGGTCTCCAGGACCCTATGGACAGAGAGAAAAGAACAGCAGATTCCCTGCTTCGATAGGTTTGTTACAAGGATTATTGAAATTCCTTTTGAGGTTGCCTGCAGCTGCTAAGCAGAGATAGCCAGGAATAGCATATGCTTGTGCCCCCTAAGAGCATCACAGTTTGTGAATGCTGGTATTAAGTGGAGCATTGTATATTAACTGGTACACACATACTCTGAATGTTTTTCTGTCTTGCACCTACTTCAAACCAAATCACATATTTTCTCATATCCACATCCAAGCTCTGTGAATAAACAATATTTCTCTTAGTCATATTTGCTGCAATGTGATTTAGGTTTGTTCTGTGAATTTACATTTAAGAATCACTTTTCTGATTAATCAGTCCTTTGAATACTTTATATATGGAAAACTAAAAATACACTAAAACAATATATGTGAATAAAAACCACATGAAAATTCATAAACTGCTACCATTCAATTTACTTCTCTTTACTATATCACCAGCTGATCAAACACAGCAGTATTTGTGGAGGACATCTTCCTCAATTTTCAATTTGTAGGCCTCAGAGATGTAGGTTTTCCCTCTACAGAACTGGGTTTCCAAAGAAAAATAGTATAAATAGTATATATATATCAGAGGATACTTGCAGACTCGGGAGAGAGCAGAAAATAATGCAAATTTATCTGCCCCCAATATCCACACAGACTTTGAAATTACCATGTCATATGCACCAAAGAAAGTCTGTATGTGATGCATTATATTACACACACCTCCACATTCATTTCAAAGCTGGTGGTGGTTAAGAGAGGGCAACTGCCTAAGCAGAAATCTTCCCAGAATTCAATTTGTCTTCTCCATCTATCTTAAAAATTACAGCTCCAAAGTACAAAACCCTTCATCTCCAAAGATTTGGGAAAAACCTTCAAGTTCTGAGCTACATTATCAGATTGTCCATTTATGTTTTCAATATGAATGTAACTATCTCAATTCTGCAGAAAGCCTACAAAAAATGAGCACTACCCTAAGAAATTATCACTTTTCTCTGTCACCTTCAACATTTTAATAAGTATTGGTATAGCCTCTATCTAAATCAGGGCTGCAACTACACTGTATACTACACCAGTGTAGTATACAACTACAGTAAATCAGGGCTACAACTACACATTATATCATGAAATATTCTGAAATTGGACATTTGCATGGCTATACAAAAAAGAATCCAATTTTGAGATGAAATGCTGAGCAAACTGCTTCAAAATAGAGTATTTAAATAGGATCTCTGTCCACTCTATCTCTTATATATGATGTGTAGAGATCTCCTCTCCTCAAGGATCAAGAGTACAGACAAAAGTCCGAGAAGAAAAATTAAAGATGAAGTGTCAGATAAGCTTGACAGTAATTCCACAAAAGGCAACCATTCTCAGTTTAAAAATAAAAAAAAATAAAAAAAAAAACCAAACAAACACACACACGGGGTGGGGGGGGGGAAGGAAACAAAACTACAAACAGACAAACTTTCATATGTGAACTAAGACCTATATAAATCAAGGGATAGCATTAGTTCAAATTCCAGTGTATCCTCCCTACAGCAGCATGTGGCCTAAATAGTCAAATGACTGTTATTAAAAAGATGCTGAAAGCATAGCACACATGTTTGTTAAGTACTTTTGGCTCTTGTTACAGTTGGGATTTAAGGGTTATTTACAGATTCATTGTGGTCCATGGCAAGTCATTTCCTCTCAATAACATAGTAAGTTACCCATACAATTATTCAATTTGTGTTCCAAAGCTGTGGAACACCATTTCTGTATAACACCATCAAAAAAAAGTTACTGAGAAAGTAAGGGTAAGAAATACACATTAACATAAGTCTGTTGAGTAAATGATTAACTTAGACAAAAAGTCTCTGAGGGGACCTGTATAGATTCATGCACTTCTAACATAGTAGATGAAGTAGAGCTTCATCTACAACAAAACAGAAAGTCAGTGTGTGATTATTTCTTTCACGTAGTTGAGCTGACTGTTTCATTAAACCTCTGAGCACATGCATCAAGCCAACCTGGCTATTAGGCATCAACTCCCTGCCCTTAGACCTCCTTTGGAAGCTAAAAAATATTCCCACATGAATATAAATCTCAATTGCATCTCTGATTCACAGTGTTTCCAAGCTCAGTGAGAATAATCACCTAAGATTTACCTGCACAGACCTCTTAATAGCATACTGGAAGCCAAAGCACAGTGTCTGGCTGCAATTTCATGTTCAGTAGAGTCGATCATGCTAAGCTGAATCTTGATGGGGGACATAGAACAAAAAAGCTACAACTAACTGAAAGGACAAGTTGAAAGTGTAGCTAACTACACAAAAAGAAAGCAAGCCAGATACAGATACAGTAATATTAAGAGATTCTCCAGACTTTAAATTAAATTTTAGAATCCTTATAAGCAATGTTGTACTGCTTTTAGCCTAAGTAAGGCCAAAAAGACATGGGAAGGGAAGACCTTAGGGGCATGACAGTAGGCAAGAAGTAGAGAGACAGTTTGACATCAGCTAGAACAGAGCACAACCTGCAAGTTTGGACCAGTTAAGATAAACACAGGGAACAAAATTAAGCTATAGGTTACATCTAGTTTGTCGAGAGAGATTACTACCTGCTTTCCTGATTAATATTCATGTAATTTTACATTGGTGATTAGTTTATAAAAGAAGTGTTTGAAACAGTATTACTCTTTTCATGTTAAATGTGATTATAACACTAAAGCCATTGGCCTTGACAACTTCATACACGACACTTCAGTAAGCTTGTGCCACTCAGTACTCTTTCTTAAGACCAATACGAATTTCCAGTACATGGATTCTACTCTCCCAATAAAGTTTTTAAAAATTAGTCTGTGTATCTATTTCTTGTATGCGATACATTATTATATTGTATTTACACTATATTATTTGCTGCAATACATGCATAATCTTTCCAGGAAAGTTTTTCACAATAGTCATCTGCTATAAATTTATTTTCCTGTGGACCTATATTTAATCTCTATGGGATCCTAGGTCATATCCGGGAGCAAATAAAGGATTGAAAATTTCACACAGCAAATTTTGTTTGCACACCAGCACTAGAAACAGCATATTTGGAAAAACACTATTTTGCCGGATAGTTTTAGCCATAAAACCTAACGAACTGGGCTCCATGGAAGTGCTTTTGTTCTCCCACAGGAAGCAGAAATGCCACCTGTGACACAAGACAGCTTTGTGCAGGCGGCTGCTGTGTGTACCACACGTTCTGTACGGCTTTAGTGCTGGACTCACAGCTGGATTACCAGCACTGCTGGATTAACAGCTGGATTCGACGGTCTTGAAGGTGTTTTCCAATCTAAACGGGTCTATTATTCCGCAGCTTATCTATGTTGTGGGCCATTCCTGCTATGCTGAGACAACAGCATCTCTCTGTTTTTCGATTTTTCCTTTTTTTATTCGCAAAATTGTTGTGTTCAACGCATCGGCAAAGGCACCTCCTAATTGCACAGTGCAAAATTACATGCACAAGAAATTCCAAACTCAGTTTACAGAAAAAGACGACGAGGGAGCCTGGGTGGGAGGGTACATTGCAGCATTTCCGAATGACCATTTTTACATGTAATTTGTATTTCATACCAATTTGGCACGTTTCACACCGCCTTCCTGAACTATGCATTTGGCTAAAATAAAATGCTTCTTGTCTCAACATTTTCAGCCATGAAAGGTAATGAACTGTACAGTATGGAAGTGTTTCCAACTCAGGGTATTCCGCTATTCGATGGCTTGTGTTTTCCCGTGCAAAGGCTTCCCTTTAGGTGTTTGCAGAGGCTCATGCAGCTCGGCTCTAGCTGACATCTCACAGATTCCCCTTCACGACCACACCTCGCCCGCCTCACCCCCCCCGCCGAGCTCCCTAATGGGATGCTCCGCCCGCGGCCGAGGCGGCGGGCGGGCCGTTCCACCGCAGGAACTCGGGGGGCGCGGCTTCCGGGCGCCCGGTTCGAAAGAGGAGCGCGCCAGCGGCGCCGGCCATGACCCAGTCTGTGGTGGTGCAGGGTAAGGGCCGCGGTGCCCAGGGCCGCCCCCAGCCTCTCCCCGTGCCTGAGCCCTCTCTCTCCCCTTTGCAGTGGGACAGTGCGGGAACCAGGTGGGCTGCCGCTTCTGGGACCTGGCGCTGCGGGAACACGCCGCCGTCAACAAGGTAAGGGCGCCGCTGGCCCGGGCCGAGCCGCCCTGCCCTGCCCTACTTGCCCTGCCCTTCCCTGCCCTGCCATTCCCTGCCCCTCCACTCACCTTGGCACTGGGGCCACTTCACTGGCAGCAAAAGTCATGAGTTTAACCATCAAGAGGCCGTGATAAGTCAGAGGGCTGGGCGATCACCAGCCATATGAAGTTCAACAAGGGAAAGTGCCAGATTCTGGACCTGGGACGGGGCAACCCTGGATGTCTGTACAGTCTGGGGAATGAGATGCTGGAAAGCGGTGCCATGGAAAGGGACCTGGGGGGTCCTGGTCGATGGCAAGTTGAATGTGAATCAGCAGTGCCCTGGCAGCCAGGAGGACCAACCATGTCCTGGGGGGCATCAGGCAAAGCATCACCAGCTGGTTGAGAGAGGGGATTGCCCTGCTCTGCTCTGCACTGGGGCGGCCTCACCTTGAACATTGTGTGCAGTTTTGGGGTGCTGCAATATAAGGAAGATACTAAGGTAATAGTGTCCAAAGGAGGGCCACAAGGATGATGAAGGACCTTGAGGGGAAGCCATATGAGGAGTGTCTGACGTCACTTGGTCTGTTCAGCCTGGAGAAGAGGAGACCTCATCACAGTCTGCAACTTCCTCATAAGGCGAAGAGGAGGGGCAGGCACCGATGTCCTCTCTGGTGACCAGCAATAGGACCTATGGCAATGACATGAAACTGTGTCAGGAGAGGTTTAGGTTGGCTATTCGAAAAAGGCTCTTCACCCAGGGGGTGTTTGAGTACCAGAACAGGCTCCCCAGGGCAGTGGTCATAGCACAAAGCCCGACAGGGTTCAAGAAGCATTTGGACAATGCTCTCAGGCACATGGTGTGATTCTTGTGGCTGTTCCATGCAGGCTAAGGTTTAGAGTCAATGATCCTTGTGGGTCTCTTCCAATATTCTGTGATTCTCTGATCCCTAATTCCAGTCAGCTTACTCCAACCTTTCCACCTTGAAAAGCCCAGGATGTTGCCTTACAGCCAGGCATTACCAGTTCTGAGGCAGTTAGTGGCAAGAGAGGGCTGTTCAGTGCAGGTTCTTTGCCACTGGTAATAAAGCAGAAGGCCGCCCCCCCCAGTTTCCACTGTTGTTTTCCATGTTAGCTCATGCTATGAACTTGCCATACAGCTGTGCTAAAGGAAAGGGCATATGTGAAGAGGGCATAGGATTGTGCTGAGTACCCTGAACAAAATCACACCTTCCTTGCCATGAGTATAAAGATATTGCTTCCTGGTTAACACAGCAACAGATAATGATGAGCAGTCTTCAATGCCTTCTTTAGAAGTAGCTGCAAAAAGGCAGTGAATGAAGTTCATATTGTGTGTGGAGAGTTGTAGTGTAGTATGAAACAGTGTCATCCAAATTCTGACTCACCGGGTCTTGAGTATAGTAAGCAATCTGTAAATAATGTTAAAGTATTTAAACTTGACAGGTCTCTTTAGCTTTACTGTGGGTTAAGTAATTTCCATGCTATCTCTCAGCAGGGAGTTTTGGAATCACTGATTTGGTGTGATGTGCTTTCCTTTTCGCAGAGCTTCACGGGAATTGGTATCATGGGTATGGAGCTCATGATGAACTGAGTGTTGTGTCAGTGATGAACCGAGTTAGTTAAACATCAGCTATTTGGTTTAACAATTGCATTAGGATCTTCAGTAAACTACTACAGTTGTTTAGTCTTGTGCTGAAAAATTAATTTACTAGCTACATCCTCCTGTCAGTTTTTAATAGGAAGCTAATTTTTCAATTAAATCTTCTTTTTAGAGCTGACTAGAGCTAGCTGCAGTCAACATAGGTGTTCACTCTGTTTTGAGTGGTGAGGTTTGACAGATGACCTTCAGAGGTCCCTTCCTACTTAAATGATTCTATGAAAAAGCACTGAGAAATTTTGACATTGCACATCATTTTGTGTTGTTTCCTTTTAGAAAGGAATTTATGATGAAGCCTTAAGCAGTTTCTTTAGGAACGTAGATACAAGGTAAGTTTTATCAAGCAGCTCTTGAGCTTAACACAGTGGATCAACACTTCAGGTATCTTTTCTTAACCAAAGTTATAATTTTCTTTGTTTCAAGGTATATTTAGTTTGTGCTAGAAAAAGATTTTACTTTTTTGTATTCTCAAAACCCTACCTCTACATTTCAATTTTAAGTATGCTTACTTTAGTAGTTAAAGGTGTTCAAAGTGTTTGGATTTGTTTTCCTTTCCTTTTTTTCCTTAGATGGACAGTGAGGATCTAATAGCTTTTGCCATTGCAAGTCACAATCAGATTGCATGCCCTCTGAATAACAACTTAGCAGCGTTTCTTAAGGAGTAATATAAGATGACCGTATATGACAGTCAGAAAAGACTGTCAGTTTTTTAATCCTTTTTATCTGACTGTTTTGTTACACGGAGTAGTGGCAATGATTCTTTTTATAAGTTAATCAATTCAAACATTAAGAGCATTCAGCCATCTCTTACCTGTCCCGTTAGAAAAATCCTTGCAGTCTGCAAGAATAAAATGTGCACTTGGGTATTGCTGTTCTATTCAAATTCATTTAAAAGGATTTAACCAACCTCTTTTCCCTTACATCATATCACAAGGTTGCAGTAACAGCATATGATTTTAACTAAAATGGCATTGAAATACAAATTGGTTTGTCTCAAGTTTTACCTCTTTGGAAGAACATGCAAATGCATTGGAGTTTAGGATTACTATTCCTCCATTTCTTGTGGGTATTTCCTAGAAAATATATTTTTTTATTTTTTTTTAAACCAAGAAAATTTAATTGTAAAAAATGCCTATGTTCCTACACGTGCCTGATGAAACCACCAAAATTTTATTTGACAGGTTGGCTACCGTAGAAACATCTACTGTTTTCTTTTTGACCAGCCTGGTCGAAAGCATCCCTGCCCATGGCAGCAGGGTTGGAAGAAGATGAACTTTAAGATCCTTTCCAACCCAAACCGTTCTGTGATTCTAAGGATGTGGGGAGTTGTGGGTTTTTTTTCAGCTATTGAATGCAAGTGATTGACAGTATGGTTTGGCACAAAAGACCACAAACACAATAGGAAGAAAAAGAAGTGTTGTTTTGGGATTCGGTTTTTTTCGTCTTTGAGTTTTATTAGTCTCTGAAGAGAAATAGAACTTCTCTAGGTGTATTTAGTGCTATCATGTTGTGTAGACTAGAGGAATCACATAAGTACTGGAGACTGCTGTGAACTGCTCAGCTAATGAAAAGTGCCTGGAGAGCTTCTTTGAGTGAGAAGGTGGAAAATCCTAGAGAAATCCAGTGCAGCCCCATACTCTCTTCCCCTCAGTTCTGATGGGACTAAGCAGGGTCAGAATATTGGTACTGTAGCAAATTTAAGCTGATGTTTTGAGAGTATTATTGTGGTTGAATGTAGAATGGTCTAAGACATACCTTAAATTTAGGTTTGGCCAGCTCCCAAGTTTGGTAAATAACTGAGGGGAAAATTAGATCCATCTCCCAGTATCCCTGCCTTTTTTCCCCTGTGTTGAATATAGTTTGGCCACACTGGAGTATCTCATCCTTTGAGTGCAGAAGCAGCAGCATTCATTGTGGAAATAATGTGATTGTAACGCAATGTGCAGTCTCTTAACGTTGGCTCAGTACAACCAGTCCTGTGAAAGAAGTAGCTGTGTCAGCCCAGCGTGATTTCTGAACTGGTAAATCTTAATAGTAAAATAAGTCAAGCACAGTGCTGTGCTAGTACAGTGACACAGATTTCTCACCTGAGTAGATGCACAATGTTATAACTATGCCCATGGAAAAGCTCACAGGGCTACTTGTGGCACTGGGCTCATCATGTGATGCAGGCACACACATCACATGCTGATAAAAAAAACAGTCCTTTGAAGTTCTGGCAAAGTGTAGAATTCCTACAGAGCAGAGCCTGTATCTGAGAGTCAACTTTCAATGCTTCTCTTTTCAGCTTCTTCAAGTAATACTTAAGATACTTCTGATTGAGATCATGTCCTGTAATTGCATTACGTTCAGGAATTGTGAGGTCTTTCTTAGCAGCACATCCAGGGTGTTTCTGTTTGTTTACATTGTCATACTCCGAACACAAAATATTAAAGAAAAGATTTTATAGTAGTATAGATTTTTTTATTACAAATCTGAGCTTACCTTTTTCTCTTACTGTTTTTTTTTTCAGAAGTGGTGGTGATGGTCCTGATATTTACAAAGGAAAAATCTGCTCTTTAAAAGCACGAGTAAGGCAATCTATAAAGGTCATTCTTTTGACATTGCATATTTATGTCCAGTCCTGTGGGAATTTTCATGAAGTCCTTAAAATTGCATACAGGTTTAAATACTGCTACGAATAGTAAAATTTCTAGTAGTAACTTCTATGGTTCAGTCATGTAATGCAGTTTGCTGCCAGTCTCATTGGGTAATTTAAATTGTAATTTTAATAAAATGACTGCAGATGTTAGTAACTAAGTTTTCATTTGAATTTTCTAAGAAATGTGTTTCTTTGAGATACTTTAAATGATTAAGAAGCAAGGAAACTTGAAATATAAAAATGTTTTGCTGTCTTCGTTTCTAAGTATTGGGGCAAAATATTACAAAATTTTAACAAAATTTCATTATCTGAAATGCTGTCCTAGTGAACAACTTCTAGCAAATCAGCTAAGGTTAACCTAGTTAGTCTCCTAGTTAACAACTGGAAAAAAAGGGGTTTCTGTGGAACTGAGTAGAAACAGTATACCTTTTATATTGTAAATAATTTTGTATTTCTTTGTGTGATGATTTCAAGAGTGGTCTGCTTACTGACTGAATTTTAATTCTTTCTCTTCTCAAAGGCACTATTGATTGATATGGAGGAGGGTGTGGTAAATGAAATTCTGCAGGGACCATTGAGGGATGTGTTTGATAGCAAGCAGCTTATCACAGATGTTTCTGGTTCAGGAAACAACTGGTGAGAACCTCTTCAGAACACATTTCTTAGCAACTAATTAGATGGCATTTGAAAAGGGAAATGATAACCATAGCTTTCTGGTTCGTTCTGCACCTGGGGAGCTGCAGCATTTTACCAGTAAACTTGGAGTCACTGTTGCCTGGAGGAGAGCTTTGAAAAGGTTTTTATAGAAGGATAATTCTGCTGATACACCATTTTGTGTATTTTTTCCTCCCTCTTTTTTGATTTTCTTTTCAAAAGAACTTGCTTTTTTTTGTTTGTTTGTTTCTTTGGTATTCAGCTGCTTCCATTGCTCAGTCAAAGCCATAATCTAGTTTGAGACTGCAACTACTGTGGAAATGGGATATATGAACAAATGTACTTCTGATTTCTAAGCACCACAGAGTCTGGCTTTATGCATATAAACTGCATTACTAAAAAGAGAAATTCAGAAAAATATTTATTAACATAACGAATTTCAAATTTTTGCAGAGACCTTAATGCACCTCTAATAATATTCAGTGCACTACAGACTGGAAAACAAGCCATCAGCAAATGTACTAAAAGAGAGTGCAATATAGGGAATAAAACATCCTGTAGCTTCACTGTCTAGCTGGCAAGTGTACGGAACATGAGCTCTTTGGGTTTTTTTTAATTATTGGTATCATCTGACTTGCATAGCACTCAAAGGAAGATCAGCACACATTTTGCATAGGGGTCTCCATATTGTTAAGAAGTATTTACCTTTCATTTCATTATTGCAATTAGATCATCCAGTGTGGGAGTTTATTTCCTTATCAATACGAAATAATAGTGCACACTCCAAATGCGAACTTAGTGCTGCTTGCATCCTCAGAATTAAAACTGTGTCCTGACTCCCATATTCTCATTATGTAATCACAGCTTAGAAACTCTTACAGATGAGGTGTTACACACAGCCTTGGACTCTGAACTCTAAAACTGTCAAATAGAAGGAGATAAAATAAAAAGTTGAAAGATTGATTGTTGGATTTATTTTTTTTCAAAGCACTTTTCATATCCTCAGGGCTGTAGGTCATAAGCTATATGGCTGTCAGTACCGGGAAAACATTGTGGAAAAGCTGAGGAAAATGGCAGAACATTGTGACTGTCTGCAGTGTTTCTTTATAATTCATTCCATGGGAGGTGGTAAGTAACCTCTTTATGGTGAGTATGATTGCAGTAGCCACAGATGAAAAATTAAAACATGATTCTTGAAAAGAAGATAAATAATCTACCTTATTCTGAATGCATAATAAAAAAATTAACACAGACCAATTCAGTGAACCTGTAATTATTTATTACTTGTTTTGTTAGAGCATTGAGGAGCCCTAATGTGTTACCCAGAGCAAAAAGGAGCTAAAATTTTAAATATGATGCGGTGGGTGGATCAAGACAGGTACTGAAGACAACTAAACTTGGAGGAATTATTGATCAAAAGGGTCAGTGGCCTCTGAACACTGACATCATTGTTGTAATCAAGTTCCTTTTAATCATGGAGAAAGATTTTTCCAAAAGGCTCTGAAGGAAAACTTCTAATGTTGCTTAACTTCAGAAAAACTTTTTCTGTTTTCCTTCCACATAATTCTCTTGAATCCAACCTAGTTACTTTGTTAATAAACCAAAAGGGAAAATCGTTTGCAGTGACAATTTTGGCACTATTTCATTGTCACTTCCTACCCCAAAAAACGTGTAGAAAAAGACACAGAAAAAAGGTCTAAATATGAAGCAAGAGTTTTGTCAAAGGCCTTTTTTGTGGCTGTTTGCTTAATTTGAGACCCTGCAGATATGGTTTCTGTTATTACAGAAAATTGCTGTCTTGTTCATAGAATAAATTATCTGCCACTGAGAATGTAGTTGAAAATTCAGAAAAATATCACAGTTCAGTTCTCAGATTTGAGCTCAGTGCTGTGTTCTTAGTGATAATGAGGAAAAAAGCTTGTGTGCTGAGGGAAATAGGTGGTTCCATTTTAACTGGATAATGAGAAAACTTTATAAAGAAACCCTAAATGAAAAGTAATTTTTTGGGGCAGTTCAGTGCTTTTGAGCAAAGGTGTTGTTTCAAAATTCAAATAAAAGATTTTAAAATAAGGAATAGAAATACTAGGTCAGAAAATGTTGGTTACATAATAGGACTTCTTGGGTTGCAGAAATTGAGATTTTATACTTCATCCTGACTGGTATACTGTAGAAAATACTTTTATTACTTAATTATTTTCCAGTCTGGGAAAAACCTTCCTGCCTTAATATACATTTGAGTAGCCTCCACTGTCAGCCAAATGTTTAATACTCATTAACATTTATAATTGAAAAGTTGTATGTCTCCAACATAGGAGTCTTAGGGCCTAAGATAACACAGGGAACCTTTTATCTTCTCTCATTCTGTCTTCATTCCTCATTAGGAACAGGATCTGGTCTTGGAACTTTTGTACTAAATTTGCTTGAGGATGAATTCCCAGAAGTATATAGATTTGTTACATCAGTTTATCCCTCTGGTGAAGATGATGTTATTACTTCTCCATATAACAGTGTTCTGGCTATGAAGGAGCTTAATGAACATGCAGACTGTGTGCTACCCATAGAGAATGAAGTAAGAATTAATACTCTGTCATTCTTTTTTTTTAATAGATTGCACAAAAAAAGTTTTCTTCCTTTTATGAATTGATTTGAGTACCCTGTCTTTAAAAGCGCATTTTCTTTTTTTTAAAGTAATAATTGAACTTCTAAGTCACTTGCAGGCTTTTGGGTATCACTATGATATAATGAGCTATGAGTATCACTAAAAAGTTGCACCTTTAAAGTAGTCTAGACTGAATTTTTTTTATGTCTATTTCAAGGTAAACATTGAAAAGCTTCTATTTACTGAGGAAGAGCATCTTCTAGTCTTTTAGCAATCAGTTTGTACATAGTATTAGTATAGTCCTGCAAGGGAAATGACTAACCACTCCAGATTCCAATAGACTTAACTGTACTGATTAGTGATATGGGAATCATAGACACACCTGACCTCACAAAGTACTAGACTCATTTGAATCTAGCTTTGATAACTGTCTTGGTGTTTGTTGATGAAAAAAGTTAGAGAAAGTGAAATATAGTTAGAGAATATATTTTTCCTTTCGCAGGTATTATGAAAATTTAAAGTGCAGTTTTAGAAGAAAAGGATTTTAAATCGTTGAATAAAATTCAAGCTTCCAAGTCAAGCTGAATGCATATTTGTGACATGTAAGGAACAGGCTTTTAGAAACACTTCAGTCAACTGAAATTGCTCAAAAGTTTGACTTAGATGTATCAAAGATATGATCTTGGAGCTTACAGTACCATGTGCTAGCTTTTAAGATTAATAGAAATTAAAAATTGGGATACTGAATTTGAAAGTTCTGTGCACAAGACTGTTTTGCGCTTTTTTTCTCTCTCAAAGTCTCTGTTTGATATAGTTAATAAAATCAATCAGATGATGAATTCTGGGAAGCTGGGGTCAACTGTGAAGCAAAACAGCTTGGTAACATCAAGCAAAGGCAGTGCAAAAACTCTCCAAGAGAAGCCATTTGATGCAATGAATAATATCGTAGCCAACTTGCTACTGAACCTAACAAGGTAAAGTTACAGGTTACTCCTCTGTAACAAACTAGTGTTGCTCAAGATGAAGTGTACTGCTAATATGCAGGCCTGAATCAACTCAAATAATATTAATTGTATTTAAGAACTGGTTACTAAATGTTAAAGTATTTGGAAGTATTCAGATTGTAGTTGGTGGTGCTTTAGCCACGATACTCTTAAAACTGAAATAAGTTTGTAGGCAAAAGTATAATGTTTTCCATTAGTACTTAGGGGATCCTGGGGAGGTTTGCCTTTCTAGGCCAGTTGTATTATTTTATAAATCCTGTAGACCATTTTTGCCCCTAAACTGTCTGTTGCTGCAAGAAATGTTCTTCTTCAGTATTGGCCTGTTTTAAACAACTTGTCAGGAATGCTAAGTCACAGATGTTTTATTATAGCCTGTTTAGTAAAAATGATATTGATTAACTGGTATTAATCAGCTATGTCCACATACTGAAAAAGATAATTTACTGTTCTTTAATGAGAAGGATAAGTAAATAAGATTTAGCACTGATTCTGCCAGACGTGAAAGTTTTGTAATTATACGTGAACGGTTTCTTGAATGCTGTGTTTTTTTATTGTACAGAGTAGTTGAAAAATAGATTTAATGGAAGTTTACATGATAGAAGTGATTTCCTTAGTTTGTAACAGTTTTATAATGGTTTGTTAATTTTCAGCTCTGCTAGATTTGAAGGTTCCCTAAATATGGATCTTAATGAAATCAGTATGAATTTGGTTCCATTTCCTCGACTTCATTACTTGGTTTCAAGCTTGACTCCTCTGTATACATTGGCGGATATTAATGTACCTTCTAGAAGGTAAGAAAAAGTATTCTGGGAATTTGACAAGTGTAGTTTAATTTCTGATTCTTCCTTAGTTTTCATTAAAAATTCCATTCTTTAGCAAAACTAAGAGTGGAAGTTCTAAAATTTTTAAGTCTCACATTTTCAAATTCATCCTTCTGATTTTTGGAACATCTGTCGTCCTTTTTCTCTGTAACGGTTGATGCAGTAAACTTGATATCTTTTTAATCTCTGCTGGGAAATGTTTCTGTGGGAAAAATGTATTACTTAGATAGAACCCACACCATAAGTTCTTTTGAGTAAGTTTGCGCTTGACGGACAAAATACTGTAAAAACAAGGAAATAAACTAGACTCTGGAAAGTAATGGCATTTTACTTCAGTCTGGAGATGCAGTGACCCTATTTAACAACTTACTGTAATGATAAGCTGACACTTATCAAATTTTGTGAGATATTTATCCCTCTGACATAGCAGAAAAATAACCAGTTAAAATAGATTTTACTAGTTTTAATGAAATTAAGTTCAGTCAGCAAGAGGTCCAAACAGTGATATAGGCAAGTAAGGGTAAGTGATGGAAGTATGCAAAGTGGAGGGGAGGGCAGGACCACCCTTATTTTGTGATAGCAAGTTGTGACAGTCAGATCTATTGATAGCATACCTCAAAGAGACAGTACAGTACTGGGGGGAAGGAAGCATACTATGGGGAGATGCTCAAGTCAAAGATGTTACAGAATGAAGTGGAAACAGTAATATTGTTTCCTTTATTTAGTTATATTTTTTTGGTAATAGGCAGATTGTAGCAGAGGTGATACGGGAAAAAGGAAATAGAGATGATGAATGCAGAGTTTGGAATAAATGGAAAGAATAGCATAGATGTTGTCAGTCCACAGAAACCTCAAGGTGCCATCTTTGATATCCTACAGTACAGTGAAACTTGCTTAATGAAGTGAAGAGAGAAAGAATATGATCTGCAGTGTCATCATTAAAGCAGTCATGATAAAATTAGAATAAGTAGACAAGTATGTATAGTCTGTCTTTTCCTAAATCATTAGTCAAAATCAATACAGATTCTATCATTCATTGATCCTTTTAAATAATGAAGTTTAACAGGCAGATAACCAGTTCTGTAAGGGTCAACAGCACTTTGACATTCCTTGTCAGATCCTTCAAAGTGAGGTAGTCCACTCAAATTGTCATGTGACCAGAACCTGAAGGAGTCAAATCCTTTTACATAGTTTTTGAGACTTTGTAACTATTGACCTCAAATTGCCTTTATAAAGTCAACTTTGACTCAACTGTGGATTGTAACATGAGGGAGAAGAGATCAAAAAGTGGATTCAGTGTGTTTTTGAAAACTTGTAATGCTAATGTATGTACATGTAAAGGTTTGAATCTTTTTCCTATCATTTATGGTCCCAGGTTAGATATACTATCTCCAGAATTTTATGAACTTTTAAAGCCTAAAGGTGAGTATTCTGAAGAACTTTTGTATCCTACTGTAGTAAGAGTAGATAACTGTTTTCTTTTCACCTAGGTTGGACCAGATGTTTTCAGATGCATTTAGTAGGGATCATCAACTAATTCAAGCAGATCCAAAGCATAGCCTTTACCTTGCCTGTGCGCTTCTTGTTCGAGGAAATGTACAGGTTTCAGACCTTCGCAGAAATATTGAAAGGTTTGTAATAGCACACGAAGTTGTCATGGGATTTATACTGAAACTGTTGTCAGTTGTCCAGAGAACTCCAACTTTTCAAATGAAGAGTTTCAGTACCAAATCAGTTTACTCAGAACTACGTTTTTCATTTTAGAAGGGAAAAAAAATGTAATTAACTTACATAATGAGTGAGAATAAGTCACAGCATTCCTGGATTTCAAAATAAAGGAAGCTAGCTAGATATCCCTTTTCTGCTCCTTCCTTTTTCAAAAATGCAAAGCTCTGTAGTAGAAGTTTGTTTTTACTTAACAGAGGATCCCTTCCCTTCATGGTTACCTTGATGTAGATAGAAAATCATCTTTATTTTAGCAGCTCTTTGTTGTTAGCACCCTATTTCTACCTTTTATGCTATTAGTCTACATAGATATAACACTAAAGGCAGCCAAGCTTCATGTACCGACAGAGTTTATAGGCAGACAGGAATGCATGGGGAAAATTTCTGAGAATCTAAATCATTTGATATATTTCAAAACTACAGGTAGACTGATTGTCCCCACACAGTCTTAATATGCCCCTTTTCTGAATCTCACAATGCATGCAGTTTTATAGAAATAGGTACTTGTAACTTCACTTTTCCAATCCTGGTACGTTAAATTAACAAAACAATATTGGTGTTTGCAGTTTAAATTTCAAATAGATGCAGTGGTTTAGTCTGAAGTCTAAAATGTCTTATTCACAGTGATAGTTATAACTGTCCTGCTTAGTTTTGAAAGCTTAATTGTTAACCTTCTCAGATTGTTAGTTAAGAAAGAAAACTTAGCCTTCATGTTCTTTACATTCCTTAGATCATTAAATTTTTGTATCACAGATTGAAACCTTCTCTGCACTTTGTCTCCTGGAATCAAGAGGGCTGGAAGACTGGTTTGTGTTCAGTACCTCCTGTGGGCCATTCCCATTCGCTTCTGGCTTTAGCAAACAACACCTGTGTAAAACCAACTTTCATTGAACTCAAAGACAGATTTATGAAGCTCTACAAGAAAAAGGTGCAACTTTTATCCTTTTAATATCCATGATCACTAATCATTATCATCTTGTGTTATTGGGAGGCAAATCTTGGTATCACAAAGGGGCAGCTTAAAATTGACAGCCCAAGATTTTTATTTATGTTACCTGTCAAGGAATCAGTCCAACAGTTGCTGCTTAAAAAGCATAAACCTCTTATTAATCTGTACCTACCTGGCAATATCAGAATCATAAAATGGTTTGGGTTAGAAGGGTCCTTAGAGATTGTCTAGTGCCAACCCCCCTGTTGTGGGCAGGGACACCTTTCATTAGATCAAGTGTCTCAAAGCCCCATGGACTCAAAGTCCAGGAACACTTCTAAGGATGGGGCATCCACAGCTTTTCTGAGTGACTTGGTGCAGTGCCTCACCACCCTCCCAGTAAAGAATTTCTTCCTCATATCTAATCTAAATCTTGGTTCCCACCAAGCTGTTCTTTCACTTCCCTTCCTCAGCAGGACAGGAGGAATGTACAATAAAGAGCTTGTGGGTCAAGATAAGGACAGGGAGATCACTTACGAGTTACTGTCATGGGCAAAACAAACTTGGCATAGGGAATATTGTAATTTATTGCCAGTGAATAACAGAGTAGGACAGCAAGAAATAAAACCAAAACTGAAAACACCTTTCCTACTCCACCCCCTTCTTCCCAGTCTCAGAATTTCACTCCTGTCCCTTCTTTGCCAGTCTTGGTGTCTGCAGGGCTGTTTCTCTCACATTTTCCTAAAACCTCTCTCTCAAAATTGTTGTGCAGCTTTTTTACCCTTCCTTAAATATGTTGTCACAGAGGCATTGCCAGCATTGCTGATGGCCTCAGCTTTGGCCAGTGGCAGGTCCATACTGGAGCTGGCTGGAACTGCTCTGTCTGGCATGGGGGCAGCTCCTGTTATCCCCCCACAAAAGACACCCCTGCAGCCCCATGCTCCCCTTGCTACCAAAACTTTGTCACATAAACCCAATGCACAGTTTATCTTCTTGGGCACACCTGATCAGTGTGAAAAGATGGATGTTTAAGAAATCAGTAATATCGATTGTGATTCCATAGGAAATTGTTACTAAAATTGTCAGGTGCTTAAATAAGGGATGTCATGATGTAAGTCTTTTAAGTCTCCTTTCTGCAGTGCTTACACTCCTCCCCTTCAACACAGGCTAAATAGTACTTACTGAGCCAAAACAACTAGAGGCCAAGAAAAAGGATAACACTGAATTTTTTTTATTCTCGTAGGCTCACCTTCACCATTATCTGCAAATCGACGGGATGGAGCAAAGCTGTTTTTCTGAAGCTGTGTCCTCTTTGTCTGACCTAATAGAAGAGTACAATGAACTGGATGCTACAAAAGGTGGACCTAGAACAGATCCATCAAGACTGAAGATAGCCATTTAAAGAAGGAAGAACTGATGGGTTTTTTATTGGGGCTTGTTTTTTTTTTCTAATTTAAAAAAGGAAACCGCTTCCCAAAGCATCGAGCCACTTCAGTTCACCAGAATGACTTGCAGCAGGCCTGGCTATTGGAATTCCAAAGTGGGACCAGGAGAGCGGCTTCCTTAGCTGGAGAGGTATCATATTAAGTGGTTTAAGCCCTGCCTGTAAGAAAGATTTGACAGCACCTAATTATAGCTGATATCAGTAAGAGCAGTAATCCTACCTGTGGAGTAAATTGACACACCATATGCTGTGAGGAGAAGGAAGAGAGGTTTTAGCAGCCAAAAATGTAATTCTTTTCTCAGACTTTACAGTAAACTAAAGGTAGGTCTTGCTTCAAAGAAGGATCACTGTTGCTAGATTTGGTTTTTAATAAGCAACTACGAAGAGAAGAAAAGCCCACATAGTCTTTTCAAAGATGAAAGCAAATCTCTAATGAAACTGCTTTCTTAAGCTTTGCAGTAGACATTTCAGAATGCTCTAAGTTCATTATTTTAATATTTTTGCTTCTGTGTTGTACTTAGCTACATTAGAGCATTCCGAGTTGATACTAAAACTGATAATATCAGAAAATTCCTCAAGATGAATTTTGTTTCAAGTATTATACTTGGAGTATTAACATATTATTTTAATGATTCATATTAATGAATGCTGAGTTGCACTTGATAATGAGATAATTCAATATACCTCTGAGCAAAACGTGCACTTAAAATGAAGTTATAACGACTGTTTGGAGAAAAAAGTTTATAGGCTTGAAAGAATGCAAGTGAAATAGATGTTTTAACATTTAAAATTATCAGGGTAAGTTGTTTTTTATATTACAGGATGAACTTTTACAAAATAGAATAGACAGCAATTTCCAGTTGCTTCGCAGCCTTGGCTGTCTTAAAACATCAAGGTTAGTGAACTGTTACAGATCAGAATGGATGAATACAATGATTTCTTGAAGCCTGAAGTCCTAGGAGAGTTGCAGTGGGTGTGTTTTCAATGTGTCTGTCCAGAAGCATTCAATAAAACATTGTGCTAACATTTGTTGAGAGCATTTTTAAGAAAACGTTCTAAAAATAGTAATTTCTTTGAAATGTTGCATCTGTTATCTGCAGTTGCCCACTTATTTATTCTGTTGCACATGCATTTTTTATATTCACAACACTAGAGAAAGACTATCTGCTGCAAAAAGCAATCTGAGTTTAAACTTGAATTCTTCATTTTCAAGCAGCATTGATATTTGTTACTGTTGCAGATACGTAGTAGAAAAGGTTAAGATCAAGAATGATAGATGTAGTGTTACAGAGTAACTTTTTTTCTAATAGGTTGGAGCACGTATTTGTCTTTCTGGGCAACAACTTATTATAGTGGGGCATGAAGCTGTCTTGCTGTGCCTTTCTTAATTACAACAGTTCTTGTTTGGGCAGTACTAATGTTACATACATCCTTCTCAAGAATGTATTTCCCCAGATAAAAACAGTTACATTAAAAAGATGCACTCTGACTTGTGTTTTCCAATGCCATTTAAAAAAGTGAGTATTCACTTATGTAGTTTTTAGTATAAACACTGCTGTGGCAGGGGGTTATGCTAATTCTTCAGGATGTGAATGTGCTTTTGCATTCTCAGTGTGTTACAGTCAATGGTGTAACTTGTCATAGGACTTTGAGTTCAGAAAATATATCTCCTGGAGCACTGCAAATCCTCTGACATACACATGATGTTATCCACATCATCTTCCATTTGAAGAAGCCTTCATTGGGACACTCAAACTGTACAGTGATCATTTTGGACTTATTAGGTATGCAGCACCTCTTGTCCAAGCACACCCCACAGAAAGTTAGTCTGTAGCTTTGAGTAGTCGAGCATCCGGAAAAAACTAGCTTCTCTGCTTTTGGAAGCTGGAATGTTGGTTGGCATGTTTTTCCTTTGGGAATCTTTAATATTAAAACAAAGAAAAGTCTGAGTTTTTTGTGCATTGAAAACAGACCATGTAAGCAAAACTTGCAACATTGACTTAAAAATATCTTAAAGGTTACTCAGTCTGAAAGCTGCCATATTTTTCCTTTATCAGTCAACAAATAGGAAATATTTTCAGAGTGACTGTGCATCAGGACAGCACTAGCAGAACATCTATTTCAGAACATTACATTCTTTTGCTTGAAATTAGACATCTGTAGTTTACTATGGAAAGCTGAAGACTGAAGGTAGAAAACAGAAGAGTCATTTTAAAACCCTTAAAAAAGAAAGAAGTAAATGTTTTAGTAGTTGCTAATATATCCATCTTTCTGCTAGTTCCAATATTTTAATTTTCTAATAAGAAGTAATTTTATCTTAGAAAATACCTTTATTTTCTTCAGCATATTGTTCAGGCAAGGCTGGATGAAGCATAATCTCTTTTCTTTTTTCATTTCACATTTTCTGTTCTCGTTGGTCACTCTGCTGGATATGCCTATGCCACAGGTCCTGGAACAGGGTGTCCAGGGAGTTGCCTGTACAAGGCACTTTTTCTTCAACACTAGCGGTAAGCTTCTGTAAGCTAAGACAGCAATATATTATTTATGCAGCAGAACAACCCCAAAAGGATGAATGAAAATACAAGGATAAGAATTTGATTTCTGTTCATGAAGGTACTTCTGCAGGTAAACCAAGAAATGAGACATAAATAACATCATACAAAATCCAGCCGAGCTGCTGTTAAACTTTACTGAGACTGGATACTTAGAACCTAGTAAGGACTATGAGATTGCATGTGTTATATGACCTTCCATTTCCATGTGATGGAAATGTTCTGTGGAGGAGGTTATTTGTGGAATTTTTATAAAATGTCCAGATTTTTTTATGTTATTTCAAGCCAAGCATAGCTTGTAAAGGGCTGCTGAAAACATTAATGTTCATATCTTTGTAGAAACTGTGAGGGCTCTAGGGTTTGTATTGAGTAATAAAATTCTCCAATGACTTCTAGATATCACCAAAAGGCCTATTTTTTGATGGATGAGGGCTGAATTAGGGGGAGTACACTTAAAAAAAGAAATAAAATTGCAGTTGAAAAGTTCCTGGTGAAACTGCCAAAAAACTATGTAGAATCTGGACATTTATGTAAGACTGTGGGCAGAATTACCTGAAATTACCAGAATTGGTGTAGAATTTCCAGAATACCTGGAAAGTAGACAGCAATTTAAAGATCTCATTAAAGCAAGTGGTTTAAAAGCCTTTCATGTATATGCAACAAATAAAGGAAAGTTAAATGGTTGTTTATACTTGTACATTTTTTATAGTATGAAATCAAATTGAAACGGAAAGCTAGAAAGCAAGAGGAGCAGTAAAATGAAACTTAGTGCTTATCCACACTAACAGAAAAAGGGCTTTTCAAAATAGATACTGGCCCATTGAGCCATCCATGGATTTCATGCACAAGTTGGCATGATACTTCTGCTGCATTAGGAAATGGAAGGGGGAGGGCTTTGAAACAAAAATTTCAAGGTGTTTTTCTTCAGAAGGTTCCCAAAGAACAGCATCCTTCGGCACATACAGCCACCACAGGGACAGGGTGTTGGGTCCCTCAACAGGACCCAGTAGGAAGTGTGTGTTGCAAGCTGGTGCCTTTTCTCAAGCTTATGCTGTGCTGTTGAATCAGATTCTGGAATGAATGTTGTGAGATGCTTTTGGATCCACTGAAGAGCTACAAAGCAAACGGCTTAATACTGTTGTCCAGATACCTGATATATATCTCCCCACAAACCCACTTAATGTATGTCAAATGGTTTGGTTGCCATTGTTTTCAATTTGTTATGTTTTCTCTTCCATCAGATTAACACTGTTCCCTAGAAATGAAATCACTCTTCACTTGAAGTCAATTGCCTTTGCAAGTGCCTGTTTATACAACAGACTTAAGGATATTTCTATTATAAGGCTTTGATATTAGATATAGATATTGTATCATAATTTTGAAGTCAGGATGAGCTTCTTTTTTATTTTTGCTAACTTCTATAACCATTGCTAATGTGTGAGAAGTTGCCAAACTGAATTTCAGATTTTGTAAGCAGGTCTGTTTATCAGCAGATAGACTTCTGTACATCTACCTGTTTATTCATCAGCCTTTGATGAAGGTTTTCTGATAAGCTTTGCAATCCTTCTAGTTTTATTTTATTGATCCATGATGGTGATTCAAGCTGACACCAAATAAATGGCTCAGCTTTCTGATACCCACATTAGTTGTAACAAAGATGACTTTCACCATGCAATGCTGCAGATGCACAGGGAAGGAGATGGCAACAGGCATAGGCAGCTCTGGACAGGGAAGCTGCTTCTGTCATGGTGCTTCCTTAAAATGAAAAATAAAACTACAGGGTTAGCAGCAGAGCAAGAATGAGGTTAAAGGAAATATCAACTGACCCTTGCAGAACTGCGTGGACAAGCTTGTGGATGTTTTTGATCAGACTGAATAGAGAAGAGAGGGGGAGGAGTATTGTCCTTGCAATGACCTAAAATTAGTGAATTCAGGAAAGCCACTAAGGCAATTTTATCAATTTTTGCTTTCTATTGGAAGAAGTGGCCTGCAACATGTTAATATATGTATGTGAAAACCAGGACTCCCTAACACCACAAAGCAAGAGAAAGTGAAGCAGCTCCCAGGCTGCAAAATGGCTGTCCCCCAGCATCCCTAATTGGGCTGATCTGATGAGTAATCAACCTCCGCAGGAAGATGCTTTGCCCAATTCCCTGGTGACAGAAGCCAAAAGCCTTTTTGCTTTTCACATTCATTAGGTTTAGAGAAAAGAGTCTGTGACCTGAGAGTAAGAGGGATAAGTGGGACAGAACAGTCACCCTGGCAATGGCCTTCTGCTAGAACTGAGAAAGTGCCAGTGCGTTGCCCGCCTGGCTGCTGGAGCCAGGGACACTAAATGCAGAAAGGCTGATGTACAGAAAAGTTTACCAGTGTGCCCAGGCTCACCTGACATCACTCTGTAGTTGGTTGATTGAAGGTGCTTGCGCTGTCCCAGGCGACAAACGGATTGTCCAGGCTTCTTTCTGCCCGTGACCCTGGTGCAGGGGCTCATTGCTGGTCTTGGCATGAATACAGGTGTACATCCAATTGCACCACTGACACACAGGCACTTATAAAGTGGGTTAGGCTGGAAGGTCTGCCCATTGGGATAATAAACTCCATTGAGCTCACATCCTACAGCTACCAGATCTGAAAATGGTGAACAACAGTTACTAACAAAGGAGGAGCAGGTGGGTCTTACTTAACAGAGTGCTAAAACATGGTCAGCCTTAATGGGACCTGCAGCTCTTTAAACCAGTCATCAACATGTCTGCCAATAACAGGCTTGTGCACAATGAGCTGGTTTCACTAATGCATATACAGGTAAGTTTAAAGCCAGTCCCAGCCCTACTCTCAGATTCTCTGACTAAGCAGTCAGAGGGCTAAATTAGGATAAATTGCTTAGTACAGAGCTGTGCAGCACCTGCAAGCAGAGTTCTTCCTCCAAAACCATTCACCTACGTGGTCCCACCCTCCTGCATTTCAAGAAGGGAACATGAAAGAACAACTTACATGCACACACGCCTGTTTCATACCTAGGCTCGTCTTTCGAGTAGTCACAGTAGAGACCTTTGTGGGGATCACAGACATCTGCTTCATTGCAGGGCTCTCCTGCCTGCTTGGCACAGACCTTACAGCAGCCACAACCGTCCTTCACCAAGCTTACCCCAGGGGTGCAGGCTGGCACAGGCGGGCATCTGCATGGCCAGTGGCAAACCTCCTTGCGCTGGTGGACTTCATCAGTTTCTGAAAGTTTATCTCCAGGCTGCACTGGTGGGCTGTGGAAAAACTTACACACAGTGGCATATTTTGAGCGCTGAATGCATTATGTGTACCTGAAATAGCATAAAATGAAGTTGAGATTGACAGAACAATCAAGTTGGATGAAGATGTGTAACATTCCTCGTCTCACGGGATTGAAAAATGAGAGGCTGTGAGGTTTAGGTAGAAAGCAGAGAAGCATTTTTGTCCACTGTCACGGACTGAGGTGGTGTTCACCAGTGAGCCTGGCCTATAGCTTGTACAAAACACAAATCATTGGTCTTTGCTTTCTGTAAACTAAAACCTATAATAGAACTGAAGTAGGAAAAAAAGTGGTTTAAAGTAGGTGGTTTTAAGTATTTCTTTCTGCAAAATATCAAACTATTTTTGATTCCTCCCATGGTTTTAGAGCCAGCCACAGTCCTGTGTGTCAGTTCTGATGGCAAAAGCCTTTTAAAATAGTGAACCTCTTTTGAATGTTACTTTTGCTACAAAATTTGAGTATCTGTTTAGGAAGGAGAATTATAATATTTATGAATTCTCTTGTACTAGACACAAAAATTTAATCCTAATAAAGGAGACTATTAGTTCTACTGAGCTTAATAGGTTGCTAAGAGTGTATTTATTTGCATGACTAAATCTTCATTGAATCCAGGGCTTATGGAGCAAAGACTTATCTCATTAAAGAGATTTGTATCAGCAGTAGGAAGTCAAGATCTAGCCAGAATTTACTGTTTTACATACTCTGTCTCAGAATTCATGGGGGGGGGGGGNTGGTTGGTTTGGTTTTTTTAAGTAAAGGAAGACCTAAGTAATTCTTGATGGGTTTATTTTTCTGATATGGGGGGAGATAAAGTTAGCACAGAATGTAAAAGGATCTATTTGAGACAGCTATATATTCTGTCTGTATTTTTTAAGAACTGCATCTAAAACATAACAGTTTAGATCTTAGCATTAGATCTTTTCATGCTGCTGATTTCAGCAGAAATGCAGATCATACTATAGTTATTATCCACAGTTCCATAGCTAGGTGTGAGCACACACGGCATTTGGTCACTCTACAACATAAGGCCTGGGAACCGCTCTCATCAAGCAGGTCTGACCGCCCAAAGAGCAAGATCCAGCCCCTCATCAGGTGCCAATATCACCAGCTTGCAGGAAAAAAAAAACAATGTAGCCTATATTTTTTTTCAGGGCACATGAAGCCCAACCTATCAGTTTCTCTCTATTCCTTCAAACTAAATGGTTCTACTGATGTGGAAATCTCCTCCAGCAGAGATGCTGAGGTGAAGATGGGGAAGGAGTCATACAGCGGGGTTTCCTTCTGCTCAACTTTCAAACTGGAAATATCTGCAGAATTCAGCATTTCATATTTCATAGCCCATGAAAGCTCCTACACCATAATCGAGCTGGCCTAATTGCATGCAGCAGTAAATGACCTTTTAAAAGGCTTTTTTCTACCACTAATTTCCATTTTTCATGGTCATTTACAACTATACTTACGATATCTTAATCCACAGCTACTAATGAAGCTACAAAGTAGTAGCTTTCAAGTTCCTTTGGCTGAATGATTTTTAAGATAGATATTAATTTACACAGGCAATTCATATAGAAAATGAATATTAAGCAATGCCATGTGCATTCCATGCAACATGAAGAAGACAGTTTCACAACCATGTAATTTTGCTAAAGGATTTCTTCTAGCCCTTTTTACATAAATGGAGCAATACTATAGAAGCAAGTAACTTAAGCATGCTTTTTTTTAGGCAGCTAAGCCTTTCCTGTAAATCATAATATTAATTTGATGAACATGTGCATTGAAATGTAAAGCTTCTTGAAGGAATGTTCTGGAAAAAAGACTCACAGGTGTTCCTATGCATTTAGCAGTGCTCAAGACTGTATGGTCACTTTAAGAAACACTCCCCTGCGGATTCTCTTCTTTTTAAGCAGAGCATCATCATCATCATTATTGTTGTTATTGTTATTATTATGATTAATAATAATAATATTAGGAATCTGGCCATATGCCAGCTATATGAGGTTATGTGGCTTGAATCAGATACCGCATTTCAAAATGGGTATGTGCAGCAGGAAATAATCTTATTACAAATTAAAACATGCCTTAAGCCCACAGAATTCTAACTAAGTGATTTGTCTCTCATTTTTTCAGGGTAAGATATCAACTGAAAAGTGTGAGACTGCAAAGTTCCTCAGTGAGAAAAACACCATCAGGCAAATATCTGACCATTTTAACTCTGGAATTACTGAGAACTTTAGTTTACCTGAAAAATCTTCAAATATCTATTAAGTTACAATCAAAATGTAAAGTTTGCTTGTAAAGTTTACTGGTCAAATATTTTTCTAATTTTTGCTTCCCCAAGTTTCTATACCAAAGCTATTCACATCACAGAAGCCCCCTACATGCTTTTCCTGATCCTATGGGAGATCAGAAAATGAGACCATTGTGTAGGAACCCTTCATGTGTTGTTTGCTTTCTGGCATAAATAAGCAAAGACCAGAACTAGGCAATGTATTATCACTAATGTTCGTTTTCTTAGTCTGGCTTTAAATATGCAGAAAGTTAGTGGAAGCAGACAGTAGTTTGAAAATTCTCCATTTGACATTCATGTTGATTGTAAAGGGGAAAAACACTGTGGACACATAAAGGGGATTTTCAAAATTAAGTAGATAAATAGTGAAATAGGCCTTTGACACAAATACCTTTAGGAAAAGCTATCACTTAAAATTTTCTCATAAAGCATAACACAGCCCAGGTGCCTCTGTCATAATGAGCCTAAAAGCAAGGTCACTTGCAATTTAAGCTTCCCTAACACTTTTTTTCACACTAAATCATATTAATGTACAGAGAGAAAAAAAATTACCAAAATCAGGACTGATGCAGTAAATAAGGTGCAAATGAAATTTACTCTGGAGTAGGGAACGGCTGCTTCTGAGGAATTTGCTTCTCTGAAATTTAATTTGTCATTAAGCAAATAAAAACTTTTAACCAGAACAAGGTGAGGAAGGGAGAAATCTTTTTCTTCTTTTTAATGAACTTACCTGTTGCGTACATGGGATGATGAAGATGGCGGGAACAAGGAGCCACCGCATGTTCCTGCACATTCAGAAGTGAAACTGAGAGATAGAGAACAGGCTGAGCTGTGTCAGAGGAAGCACTGAACACAAAGCTCTCCTCTGTCTCCCTTGCCAACCCTACTTTCCCCAGCACATGCACGAACACATACAAGCATTCACACTTGAAATTCTCCACTTCATACAGAACCAGCTTCACACTGAAATTTCCAACTGGTGTTCTTTTCTCTGCCCAGAGCTAGAATACAGATTTTCACACCCTGCTTGATCCCATCCAGCTGATTCAGCCAGACTTAATTGAGGTCGGGTGGGGTGACATCTGATTCTTAAAATCTTGCTGCTGGAAATGTAGTGTTATTTTTAACTTGTCTTTAAATCTATATTACAAGAATTTCTGAAATCTGAAGGGCAGAGCCCCAAACATGTGTTTTTTGAGAGAGAGAAAGCAGAGTTTCTCAAAATTTGTAATGTATTGTGCCTAGAAAATCATAGCATAAAAATCAACAGTCAGTACATGCTCTCTAAATAGGGAAGGAGATGCTATACTGTGCTGTAATGGTATTGCATATTCTGCACTGCTTCTTTCCACCAAATTTTAGTGGGGAAGCCCAAACTATAACCTTTCCCTGAAGTATGCACCTTGTCTTACCGCTGTGCCACTGCACTTAAACACAATACTGTTCTAATCTCCAAATTTCCTTCCCACTAATGCTATCAAGGTTGATGTGCTTCATTTTTAGGCTAAAAAATCTCCTGGATAAAATAAAACCTCCAGCCATGCAGCAGTGGTGTTGGTAGTGCCCTGGTGAATGCTGCTCCTCTCCTTTGCATTTGTCCTTGCTTAGGCACCTCCTGTGAAGCCCAAGAATTACTAGGGGAGGCTGCCAAAGACCACACTCACACAGCAGCCACGTGTAGACAGAGGCAGTAATGGGAGTATGGAATCAAATCCAGTCCAAGCAATTTTGTTTTGGTCCCAGACTTGGAGCACCACATGCCCTCTGTATGCAGTTACAAATGCACCCTGAACTGCTCTTCCAAACTCCTGAGGATCAGCCCTAAACCACTGAAAATCTGCTTTTCTTTAGGACAATCACTTTGTCACACAATTCAATATAAAGTCCAGGTAGTACTTAGGTGACAAGTGAATGCTGCAGATCAGTTCATTTCAGTGATGTTACTCTGAATTTGCAACAGTGGACACCAGATCTGATTCAAGTCTTCCTTGTGTTTCCCATTAAAATCTTAGGAATGCAGCACCCAGATTTCTCAAAAGTCTCTTCTATATACTACCAAAACAGAGCTTTTTTCATAGAATCAGAAGATGGTTGAGGCTGGAAGGAATCCAGGGGCTCTCTAGTCCCACCCTCCTGTTCAAACAGGGTCACTTCTGAGATCAGACTAGATTACTCAGGACTCTGTCTGTTTGGATCTGGAAAACCTCCAAGGGTGGAGGCTGCCAAACCTTTCCTGACAGCCTTTCAGGGGGATAATAATGAGCAGTGTCGGCTGTCTGAGGAGATTTCAGGTACACTTTTCTCCTGCAGCCCCAAAGACAACCCTTTCACTCTCCAATCTGGAAGTGAGGAAGCTTGGAGGACTAGCACATCCATCCTCCTCCTCCTAGGACTGCAAGGAGAGCATACAGCATTCATTTTTGCTGTTCATCTTTGCATTGCAGAAATAAAGCATGTGGCCAGTGCAAGACTGGGAATGATCTGTGTGAGCTTGCAAAGACTGATCTGATCTGGACAGTGGTCCTCAGTCTTGGGAAATGATAGAGAGATGTTTCTGTAGGATTACCCATTGGTTTTATATGGTGTATTTTGTTAGAATTACCTGGAGAACATGATATCTTGAGGTTTAGTGAGTGAGACTGAAACTGGAGTTTGAGTATAATTAAGCTGGTTGACAGAAAATGTTGGCTTTGGAAGGAGTGGGAGGAATGCTCCTCCCTGAGGAAGGTATTCTGCTGATAGAACACAATAAAATGTGATTTGAGGTGGCTGGATGGTTGTTCACATGTGTGCAAAGCAACCAGCAGACCTCAGCCCCAGAAGGGCCTCCTGCTAGGAGCACTCAGGTCTGCAAAGCGATATCATACCTTCACTGCCTTTCCTTAACAAATGCACTTAAATGAGGCTGTCTGGACCTTGCAGTGCCTGCAGGACTTACCCCTGCATGTATAATAAGTAGCCATAAGACCACAAAGACAGCAGCACTAACTCTTATGCATAAATAGTGCACCAACGCTTTGACTGAGTATTAGGGTCTGTGTCTCTGCTAGTATTGGCTCTGATTTAAATAAATGAAGACTATATGCCCTTTTCCTCTCCAGCAGATCTTTAGTGATCCTACACAATTTAAAAATTAATGTTTTTAATGCCATGTCCAGACTCAGCAATAGTTTGTCTGTATGCATCCTTCTTGCCAAATCTCCCTCACATATTTGATTACATAAAGCATCATTCATTTCCTGAACTAAACCTACTCTGCTATCTGGTGCCATTCTAATACTACCCTGAACGGAAATGTAATTTAGTTGTATATTCAGTGACCTCTACATACTGCACAGATTTCTTTGGTGCCAAAAAAAAATCTTCCTGTCTGTGAAATATAGCATGTAAAACCATTGTCTTAAGAGATGGAAAAGTATGAAATATAAATCCATAAATGAATATAACCCTGCATCCTAACTGGATACAAGTCTTATACAAGGTGCCAGAGGTATTCATTATTGATACTTGCTATGGGCCAGGATTTTCAATGCTCCCTACTGGGCTCGGTGGAGTTCTTGTGATAAAATCCAGGGTTGGGTTCAGTCATTCCTAATACCTGAATGTCAGTGCCAGACACATACCACAGCTGGGAGCTCACCTTTTGGAAGGAAGGTTTTAGCATATTGGCCTGTTTTGTCACTCTCAGGCATGGATGTTGCAAAGAGACTCCTCTGTTAGTCAGTCAAACCTACTGTGTCTGTCTCTTCATTTAAAAAAAATTAAACAGATGTGTAAAAAGAAATAGACAAATTATACACAACTTATTGCCCTTGGCTCCTGCTGTCTCACATGCTGTTTGCTCACTCAGGCTTTGGAAAGGAGCTGCCTTCTTCAAAACAACTGCTCTCCAAAAACACCAATGGACTTTATTAAATAGTCAGCTTGCTGTTGCTGGTAACTTGGCCACACCAAGGCACAGATATCTCCCTGCTGGGAGTGGCAGAGTTTGCTCCCAGGCTGGATGGAGTGCCCCAGATCCTGGTCTTAGCCATGCTCAAATGTGCAGTGAAGTTTCCAGCTGGGTGCCTGAGGCCAGGAGCTGTGATGGTCTTTGAGGAGGAATCACCTGCCCAGCACGGATGTGCTCTTGTGAGGTGCCTCCCTTCTTCACTGGTCAGCTGCTCAACTCTTGCATATTTGAGCCATTTTTGCTTCTCTTTAAATTGAATTTGAGGCACAAGTTGCACTCAAAAGTGTTCCATAGCTCTCCTCCTGGAGCACCACCAACAGCAGCATTTTCCTCAATAAGCTGAGTAAGAAACTTCTCCCAGGCTGACGGGGAGAAGGGGTACTTCCAGTGGGACAGAAATTCATCTTGTCCTCTATACCCACTTCAGCAAGGCCATGTGCAACACTGAGGTCTCTGTTGCAGGGGTAGAAATGCTTTGTACAAGGGCAGCTATAGTATGTTTCCCACAATATGCCACTGTTTCTATTTCAGCCATTGTCTACTTTCAAAGTAATTTATAAAGCTTCTCTGAGCTATAACAGCTAGCTGATTTATGAAGATATTTACATACAGGTTTAAGATGACAGGTCCTGTTTTCAAAACTGATTTATGCAGGTAGTTGTCTATATCCTATTTTCTTCTAATGGGCCTTAAACAGAGAAGAGGTCCCTGCATTCCTAAGGACACAATTTTGAAATGTTTCATCTTTCTATCATCTATCAACTGTGTGAAACTAGAAATGTTCAGAACTGTTTAAGTTGGATATTTGACATCAAAAATAGCCTGAGTTTTCACATTTCTGGTTAACAAATCATTTAAAATTACCTATACACACTGAACAGGATCAGTCTTTGCTCTGCCTGGCTGTGTGGGGCAGGCTTTGTGCAATCAATCCAGAGAGGCACAGACTACAAAAAAAAAAAAAAAGAAAAAAAAGCCAAAGTGAAGGTAGAGACAGGAATAAAAATGAAGATGAATTGGGGACCCAGCAAGCAAGGCAAAGAAGTGCAACTGTGCAGAGCTAACCTATTACACGCTGGAATTGGCAGATTCTGCATACAGTGCAGTGGCTCTGCTTTTTTTTGTTTCATGCTGAATTCACTGTGACAGAATAAACTCAGATCAGCCCAAGCCATATTTGCAAAGCAGCTTCTCTCCTCATAGCCCAGCTCTGTGGGCATCCCAACTCTGGCAGCTCCAGCCTCCCCTACCTTTCTTCTCCACAGCTGGCCTGCTCTGCACAGCAGGCAGTCAGCTACTTCTCAGGGAGAAGCACTGTCAGGATAAATATTTGAGCAGGGCAGCTAATCCTGCAGGTCAGGAGACATGTGAATGTCCACTGAGGCTTACACAGTTCTCAAAGGGTTTCCATTGTTAGTTATAGGAGGAAATAGTAAAGCAGCTTCCCAAACTCCTGGGCTATTTACACATGAAGTTTGTGTGCCAGCTGAAAAACATTCCCGATGGAAATGAAAATAAGGTCCCAGCCAATGTCCTACCCACACCTTCCTTGAGAGTAGGTGTGCGAGAGACACAGAAAGAGTTGTATTTTTTTCCTTAACCACCCTTTGGGTTTTGGGTTATTTTTTTACTTTATTCCCCATACACGCTTTATTAACCTTAAAAAAGAAATTCCCACATAAATACTGGTGCATTCACATTGATATCTCCAGATTTATTTTGGCACAAATTCACCTGAAAGACAAACTCATCTCTTTGTAAAAGTATATGATGCTCTCTACAGACTCAGAGACACACATAAATTGTATGGCACTGACTTGATCTGGTACCCGTTTTTCATGGCAAGTGTCTTAGGAAGCAAAAAAACCCAGAGAGAGGAAAAAAGGCTGTGCCTGTTCCTCTCCTTCCTACTGGTGCGATCATCTCCACTTCTTTACCCTCATTTATGAGGATGGCCACCTCCACATCCCTCCTCCTGCATAAAAGGAAACTGCTCCAAGTTTCAGGGCTGAAAAGTTTTATCCCTTCCTTGGATGGGTCCATTAAAAATAGCAGGAGCTGGGGAACTGGTGGTGGAGAGTCCAAAGGGCAAATGCTGGACGTGCACATCAGATCTAGCTAAAGTCCAGAGTTCACAAAGATGGTAACAGCCTGTGTTCAGGCTCTTGTAAGAGAAGATTTTGGAAAGGACATAAGAGAGTTCTTGCCGCAGCCCTCAGGCTATGTTTTTCAGGCTCTACAAAACAATGAAGTATTCAAGAGGGAAAAAATTCCATTCCTAGCTATTGTAAGGAGAATATATGTGGAGAATATATATGGAGAATAGTGTGACAGTTCTTTACTTTTCTACTTAGAAGTCTCACTTCAGCATCCTTTTAGGAAAGAGTGAAAACTTAAGAGAAACTCATTTTAAACATTTATGTTTGATTTCATTTTCCTGTATACAAAACCCAAAAAAACCTCCAACTAAACCCCCACATCAACTCAAACTCCAGAGGACTTGCAAGCTTGCCTAGCTTGCAAGAAAATGTGGCTGAGTTGTGTTGGTTTGACCACCTCAACAATTCAGTTGCATAGTTACCTTTCCTTTTGCATGCCTACAGCAGAATTCCCTGTAAATCATCAGAGTAAAAGAAAACAACCCCCTCTGTTGCACAACTGTGTCCATTTACTTCATCTTTGCTTTGGTCAAAATAATGTGTTCATCATCACCGCCAGGCTGCAGGAGAAGAGATGGCAGGCAGGATTCAGCAAGTGGGTTGCCCAAGACTTGTTTGCCATGTGGGTGGAAGTGGGGGCAAAAAAAACCCAGGAAGGGATTAAGGCAGAAGTCTTCTAGTGAATGATCGTGCCTGACTTGGTCATCTCCAATCCAGAAAAGCCCATAGGAGAGTTCGAATATAAACAAGTGATTAACATGTCTGAGGTCCAAGGCTCTCAGTACTGTTTTGCATAAAGGATTAGTTCATTTGCATTTTCTATAAATAAGTCATGACCTATTGAGAGCCACAAAACTCTCCATATTGCTTCTGCAAAAGTAGGTCCTCAGAGATGTCACCTTACATTTTTTTGCTGCATTAAAATTCTGGCTCCTCCTGTAGTGGGAGACACGGTGTTGACTCCTGGTGGGATGTTGCAGTGGCAGAGAGCAAAACCAGGGCAATTTAAATGGGAAGGGAGAGAGCAACAGAAGGTTTAGTGCTGCTGGAGTCAGATCATTCACAGGGCTGGCGTCCCCTCACCACTGCTCTGATCTTCTGCCTCAGAGACCTCAGATAGGGCTGAGGGGTGCACACATTGCACCTGTCACCTTGTCTTGCCTCTCCTGCTGACCAGTTACTGGAGGGAAGATAATGTGGGCACATACCCAGCAGGCCTCTGGATAAACCAGGCATGGCTCTGCACTGCAAAACTAAGAAGAATTAGGAAAAGAGAAGAAAACTTCTCCAGTGTAATGCAAAGCAAAAAAGATATTAGGGTTTTCTTTTATATATCCTCAATAACACATCTATCCCCCAAAACCTTGTCTTTTAAAATCTCTCACAGACCACCTTAAATTCACTGGAGAAATGCTCAGTCTTGCATTAGGTACAGCCCTGCCATCTGTCGGATTATTTTTTTTTAAATTAAACACTTGTTTAATATCATAGAAAAAAAATTTACAGCAGTGGCTTGCTTTTTATTTCATCAAATATGTGTTCGTTTTCCTAAAGGAGTTCAGCAGCCAGCAGCGACCCTGATATTTCCCAAGGAATCCAGTTCATCTGGAACCCCATCCAGACAGCCCAAGGCTGCACTCCTGCCTCAGAGCCTGTCTAGCCAAAGGCATAAACTGGCTTCAGTGGTGGCAACATCCCACTTCTGTGGGCACCTTCCTGCATGAAAAAAAGGCTCCTTTTAAGGAAAAAAGGTTGTATCCTCACATAAGACTAACAGGTCATCCTACAAAATCCTTTAACCTAACAAAGCAGGGATCAGAAGCCCCGGCGATGGGCATCTCAAGCCAGAAAAATTCTTATATTTCACAAAAAATTTACTATAACACAATGTATGGAAGGGAGTGGCAGTTCTCTGCCTTTTTTGGGGTGAGATTCCCTTTGACGTCCTTCAGTAGGGACAGCTATATGTCAACTAGAAACCTTTTCCATCTCTGGAGAACAACAGGTACTCCCATTGTGCAGTTCATTATTTCAGATGGACACTTCATGCTCAGACTGAGATGAAGTGCATCTTTGGAGTACTTCTCTACCTACTTCTCTCTGGTGACCGTGCTGCAGTCTTGGGGTGACACCTGATTAGAGAAGTGTGCCTCTTCTGTCTAGGCATCTGTCTGGCACAACTACTTGAATGAAATGCCAGTAATTATTACCAAAGCTCAGGTGACCAGGTATTGTGTAAAACTTGATGCTTAGACCTCCTCAGGTGATTTCACAGTGGCTTCTGGCCTTGTCTCTGTGTTTCTGGGGCTGGCACCACAGCAGAGCCATAGGCTTGCCATAGGGTTGGCATAGGCAGTCCAGATGACCTTGAAAAGTGCCTTTTGGTCCTTGTGCCATGTGAGGGGCAATGGGAAGGGATGCCCCTTTGGGAGTGTCCAGGGTCAACTGACTGCAGCTGTGCCCAGCACAGCACCCACCACCAGCTTCTTCCTTTCAACATGAAGAAAGCTTCAATTAAAAAAAAATGAAAAGAGACCTACCAGAGAGTCTCTAAACACAGAGGATACATCCACTGCTGTTGTTCTGATTCAGGCCTCTAAACATTTTGAATATGCTCATATTACTCATTTGCTCTGAACAGAAAAACTAAGCACTCTGGCTTCTGTTTCCCTACACCTAAGCTGCATTCAACAGAGAAGAAACCCCAAGTGGTTTTTGTTGAGGGACCCAAGTAAGGTTAGATAAACTGGCAACTGGTTCTTTTTTCTTATGAAAATATTAAAGGCAGGCAGGATTCAGAAACTGCTTATTAGAGATGCTGTTTGCAACTGCAGACAACGGCAGAAGATGGTCCCTGAAGGATGCTGTTGGAAGCAGGGTTTTTAGAACAGTTGGGGTATTCACAGTGGAGAGCTTGCACTGTTCTTCCAATAGTCTTGTCCAGTTTCACACCATAACTCTTATTGCTGTGTCAAAACACAGGCAAGTTTCCTCTCTGAAACCCAGCAGGCAGCTAAAGGAAGTAACCACAAATAATGCTGTGGGATTTCTATACTGTAGCAGAAACAAGAGGAAAAAGCTCACATTTAAACAGCACTTGAGAGATTTTCCCACCTGCTGGAAGTTCTTCCCCACAATGGACTCATTCAAAACCTTTTGGAGAACTTGGTCCTGCCCCAACTGCATCTAAAGTCTGACAGAAGATAATGGAGAACCTAGGCAAAAGTCCTTCCCTGTGTCATGTATCTGATTCAAGGCAAGGTCACAATGTGCTGAGAGACAGCCTGAGGTGGACATGCATGGATGAGCGACATTGCCTGACACCCAGACTGTGTTATGACAGTAGCGAGTTGGTGACATTAAGTGAACCACAAAACATGCACTCCAGACTTTTGCCATGGGCAAACACACTCTCACAGACATAGCCCAGAGGATGTAACTACACTGGTATGGAAGGGTAAAGCTCAGCTGTCAATTAAAATCTCAGCAAAGTCTCACTTAACATCCATGTTGCTCATACACAAGTACGGGCAGCCTGAGCTTTGCCCAGCCACAGGGGAGGCTGGAGGGGAGGACAAAAAGTCACACCAGTTCAGGCAGGGTGGCAACACCATCTAAATTAAGCAGATCACATATGGGTTGTGTCACCTCAGCTCCATGCACAACCCATACAGTCTTCAGGCACCTTCAACACATTGGACCAACTCAGACCTTTCCTCAGTGATACTGAAGCTCCAGCTGCTCATACTCTCCCAAACACAGTCAGGGGTCTGAATGTGTCTGGCACCCTTTGTTTGGGGTGGAGACACTGATCCAGTTTTGGGGGGAAGTGAATTTAGCAGCACAGATATGAGCTGTGCTGTGCCTGCTGGCCTCAGGGTCAGGTACGGTCTCTGCTCTGTTTTATTATAGTGGAGAGACAGCCTCTGGGTCTAAAACATACTTGATCATTTCTCCATGTACCTTCTGCTAACAGGACTTAGAGTACAGTCATGCATTAAATCAGGAAATTACTATCACTAAAAATCACTTTATTCAATCAGTTTTACAGTCATCTGTCAGTTTCCAACTTTTATTTTCAAGTGCACACTGAAAGTAATGTCTACGTGGCTGTCAGCCCTTTGTAGGTCTCATGGAAATAGCGAGTACATCTTTAAAATGTCTAGCTAGGGTCCTGCAAATGGAGTTGCCGTGGCAGCATGGAAATCTGGCCCAGAAGTACATCTTTGCTTGCCTTTCAAAAGGTGACAAATCACTCAGAGCACCTAATGGATACTTCTTCTTTAAAACAAACTGGGCTTGAAGAAAACCTGGTTTGTCCCTCTCTCTTAAAACATCAACCTGAGATCTAAAATCACTAGTCATATAAGAAAAGGAGAAAGCCAGTGGCAAGAGAGGCCCAATAGGATCAGAACAAAAGCTTCTACAAGTTTTCTACAGATTCAGCTGCTACCCTCAGCCAAGGATGGCTACTACCCAGCAACCCAAAACTGAAGTGCCCTCTGGGATGACTGTCTCTGTTCCTATCGTCACCCCAGTGACTCTCAACACAGGCTGGCCATGGACAGAGGCAGGACTTACAAAGAAGCTGGTATCTTCTTCCCATGTTGGGATTTTTCAGAATTTCAGTTGTTTATGTAAACCAGTCTTCCTGGAAATTGTGAGAGTAAAGAAAAAAATTATTTTTTTCTCTTGTCTCTGGTTGTTACTTGGGGTTTGGTTTTTTGAGTTTGGGGGGTGGGGGGGAGGGTTGTGGGCTGGCAAATGACTGAAATGCAAGGTTAATAAACAAAAAACAAAAAAAAAAAAAAAGGAGAGGCAATGAACCAACCATACACATGTGCATGCACATCCAGCAGCAAGGGGTGTCTCTTCACTGGTCATGGCCACTTGGACATCACTTTGACTTGATTATCAGTTTCACTGTATCCTGGTTTTATTCAGGCTCTTGTCAACAGCCACCTTGGTAAGACTGGCAGGAGACTAAAAGCCCATGTTCCTGAGGCTGCCTATTTTTAACGATTTAAGTGCAGGTGACAGCACACATTGGTTCTCCTTCACAGTGGGGCAGGAGAGCAAGTCTGGGCTGAATTTAGTACTGAGGAAAAGTACATGTTCCACAGTCCCCTCTGTGTCCTGCCAAGATCTTACACGTTGCAGAAATCCTTTATTCTGCAGAGGGTAGGATGTCTGGTGGGAGACAGGAGAGAGTAATTGTTCCACATCCAGCAGCAAGTTCAGCAGATCCCACATTTCTCACCACATAGGTTATTAATGCCGTTTTGTAAATGTCAAACAGAGCACTGTGGAGGAGACTAAATTCTCATAATCAGGGGAAAACCCACAGAAAATGTGAAAGTAGCTTTGTTCTGACATTCTGGGATGGCTGCAACTCTGAGAGGCAAACACTGAAGATTTCTTTTTATAGCAACAACAGCTCCAGTGTCAACTAATGGGGACTGAGAATTTGGGTCATAAGCGAGAGCTCTTGCAAAGAGACTTCCCCAAACATGACTCTGCTTTCAGTGGATCGGCAGGTAGGAGAGGAAAACACAGCACTGGGGCACTCAGATAAACATTGCCCTTCCCACCTTCCCACTCTGAATTCCCAGTAGCCAAAACTTCCAGAGGGACATTTTTTTCCATTGCAGCATGAGGCATCACACAGACGGCATTAACATGGCTTGGCCAGGAAGGTTTGCAGTAGGATTTGCAGGCAGAGCGCTGCTTGTCTAATGGAAGAAGGACAGGACGGCTGACATAAACAGTGGGCTCCTGCACTCCCTGTGGCAGAGGAAGCCTTTGTTCAACACTGTTCCCAGGGAAAAGCTATTTAGCTACTGCCTAAGCAACTGTCGGCTCACACTGTGAAGCATGGAGTGTGAAAATGTGCTTTTTACAAGGGTAATGGGTGGGAATGTGCTGGCTCACAGGCTATTAGTGCCAGGCAATGGGCTGCCCTTTCTCTGCCCATATCCAGCCCGCCTAGAGCTGTGCTACACATACATGCCTCATATTGGGAAACGGCACCAGAGGAGAGGAGAGACAGGTCTGGGATGGGCCGGCAGGGCTGGAGTGTCAACACAGAGGGTGCCCATGACATAAGCCAGGGCTTCAGGCAGCTGCCAGTGTGAAGCAGGCAACCAGGGTGATTTATAGAAGAGGAGTACATGCTACCCTTGATTTAGCAGCTTACTTTGTATTGTCAGAGGGAAGCAGGGAATTATTATGGTATTTGCCCCAGAGACATTTTCACCAACTGCGTAAGTAAAGAGGAAGGCATAAGCAAAATTTGTTGTGAGCCAAGGAATATTAATAATGAATGGATGCTTTTCAGAGTGGAAATAGGTTAGTAAAACAGACTGTTCATCTGACCAGTGGCAATCTAGGAAAAGATTTAGACCTGGGAAAATATTTAAACAACGATGTGTTAAATTGTCTAAGAATAGAAATACATACAATTTAAAAACAGCTTTAAGGTGCCACTGAAGCTACAGAGGAATCTCTCCAGTGACCATCCTGTGATTTTAAAAGAAATAAGTTCTGAGCCTTAGGAGATATTTTGTGATATGCAATGTAACATATATGCATGTTTTCTGCCTTTTGTCTTTGGGTCTTCTGGCCTTTGTTTTCTGCTTTACTTGTATATCAGAGTCTATAAATACTGAAAGGCCCCATAAATACCACTTCTTTCATCAAGTACATGTTCAGACTTAGTTGGGCAGATAAAGACCATGCTCTGGCTTTATCGGATCTGTACAAGTCAATAGTGTTACCCCGTCCTGTGCCAGGCAGAGCAAATGGGGCTTTCCTCCACACATGCCTCCTGGGCAGTGGCCAGCGTAGTCCCAAGAAAACCCAGACTCCCAGATGTCTCTCAGACCTGAGGTGGTACTGGCATTGGTTCCTGGCTATCCCTGCAGATTTTTTGAAGAGGGCACAATGTCATCCCGACTCCCAAGGGCTGGACGGATAACATGTCTGCATGTCAGTAATCACATCAGACCTCACAGTGTTGCAGGAAATACACAATAAAAAAGACGAATATCTTTCGTTTGCAAATTGCACTCCATGAGACCCGTGGGCCATGGCATGATCTCTGTTCAAGATGAAAGGGCAGCAGCCAGATCAGATGCACCAAACCACATTTTCATCTGGAGTTGTAGAACATCAGCTCTCTGTCATAAAAGGACAACAAATCTCCTCAATTTGCCTGGAAAAGCTAAAGCTTTGGGCCAGAGGGATGTGATTTCTTGGAGCACCAACTGAGTGTCCCTAATTGGTCCCAGCAGAAGGAGTGGTCCTATGTTGACCTGCAGAGAAGAAAGAGCACATCCTCCCAAAGTGAATCGATACTGCTAAATGAACACACTCAACAATTATGCCACAAACCTCAAGACTCAAAAAGCTGTTTTGAAGAGCACATGATTTTAAAAAATGAACACTTCTTATTATTTTCCTGTTTACTCCGTCTCTAGACTTCTGGTCCCTGAGGTCAGGTCTGCAGCCAAAGGGCTACAAACTTTTTCCAAAACTGAAAGCCAAGTTTGTCAAGGAATTGTTTAGTCACACAAACTGAGACTGTAAGGAAAAAACACCAAAGATCACAAGACTCCTGATAATTTTCTGGACTTGTCATCACACATGATTTGTCATGTAAGCCTGTGGAGAAATGCTTTCTGGTTTTATGGAAACTCCTAAAGAACTGAGTACTGGATTTCCTGTTTCTATTCTTTTTCCTTTTTTTCTCTCTGGTTTTCTTAGTTTTGTTTGAGGAGGGCTTTTTTTGTTTGTTTGGGGGCTTTGTGGGGCTTTTTGTTGTTTGTTTTGTTTTATGGGGTTTTTTTGTTTTTTGCTTGGTTAGTTGTTTGTTCTGTTGGCTTTTTGGATTTTTTTGGTTGGTTGATTTTTGTTTCTCTTGTTTTCATTGTTGCTGTTGTTACTGGTTTTTATACTGGTGTCCATGAAGCACTTAGAGTATTTATACTATTTAGTATTTGAGTATTACTTGGAGTATTTAGTATTTCAGAATATGACTATGTCAGGGAGCATTCAGAAAGAAGCAATTTTCTGTCCATCCATCTAGATTCAGCTAGGAAACTTTCACTCATGTCTTCAATATATTCTCTAATTCAGATTCTCTAATAACAGGAAAGAGAAGTACTAAATTGGCTTCTTTTATTGTGCAATTGGACAGACAGAAAATGGAAATAAATGTGTAGTACATAAAAAAAAGTTTGTAAAATAGGTAAAAAGAGTTCTGTCTCATTTTCTTATTTGCAATCTCACAACACAGTTCTGTTAGCCTGGTTAAAGAAATAGTAAAATTACATCATTTACTGCCAGTGGATTAACATTTATCTTAATGAAAAAGGGGAAGCTGCAAGGCATTTTATTACTTTATATTTTTTTTTGTTTGCACTGTCAGTAAGACAGCAGAAAAGAGTAGCTAGAAATCAGAATTAAATACCTTTGGTTCCAAAGGCTGAGCATGTACAAGTACATGGTACCAGGCTTTAAAAGTGACCTTTGTGTGTCTGCCACCACAAGGCCTTTCATGCTGGGGTGTGCTGAGAGGAAGGCAAAAGGCAGAACCATCCCAGTTCCTTTATGTGTCCTGATATCTTCACCTGCAACCAGTAATGTCAATAAAGTCATAATCACACCAGGTCTCTCCCCTCCTGCCTTACCCCAATTTTAAAAAATAAAGTTCTTGCAGAATTTGCTAAGGTGCAGGGAGATGTGCTTCTCAAAAACACAGCTTTGAAAGCTGCAGTCCCTCTTCCAGTCAACACTATGTGTGTAAGGACACTAGATTAATGTGCCTAGTCTGAGCAATAAAATTAAATTCTGATTTTATCGTAATACACTAGGTTTCCAGTCTCTCGCTAAAAGCAATTAAAAGCACCACAATACCTGTCCTCCTGACAGCACATGTCACTTCCATAGGGTTAAATAGCTCACTTTGCACTGCTGTCTCCATTACTTGCATGTAATTATATTTTCTGTATAAGTCTGTGTTCTTCATCTCACAGCAATTCATAGGTACATACTCTGGTGGCATACTCATGTGCCAGCCTTTGGAAATTGTCTGTTTTCTGTGAGATTAAGCTCTTCCCTCCTAATTAAAAGAATTGCTCAAATTTGGCAAAATTAATTGAATATACTATTAGCTAATTTATTTTTAGTTAGACCTAAGGGAAAATCCAATTTTAAATTACAAAGTTCTACAGTGCATCTCCATCTTCTCCTTTCCCCCCAAAGAGGCTGTTTCCAATAAGACAAATCCTCCCAACATCTCCCACATCCAGTAAACCACTATCACTTTAGTGTGACTTGAAAGCTGCATACTACCAGTCTACAAACCAAGCTGACCCCAAGGACCTAAACTTTGGGTGGTGGTGGCTGTGGGACACAGCAGCTCCCTCCACTAGCTTGCATTTTGTAGAAAACCAGGCAGTACCCCCTTCCCATAGCTGCAGTGTCAGTGCCCACTGGCAACCATATGTGATTTTAAATGAATTTCCTGATGGAATAATTGAATATTTGCTCAGGAAAAATGTCTTTGAGGGTAAACATTTCTTTGGAGACTGGAGGGTATTGCATTTCTCCAGCCTGATGCACCTTAATGGCTTTTAGACACCCTGGTATTTCTTAGTTGAAGCTCTCTGATGCTGCACTGACAGTTTCCCCAACCAGGGCTTTTCTCTTTGTAGAAAATGAGCAGTGTTGCAGCACTGTCTGCAAGGCTCTGCTGGGAGAGCCGTAAGGAGCACAGTGGATGTACTGCACACACACATACAGAAATTGCCCTACTAAAATACCAAAACAGCTCCATTTTACCAGCCAGCAGCTGACAAGCAAGGACATGATTCTCCCCTTATAAATAAGATGAAGGTGAAATTAAAAAGAGTGCTGTATTAGCACTCACCTGAGAGGCATCTGGCACTCAGGTCCTCAGCAGTACAGGCACACTGGCTCTTGTATGACCCTGTCAAGACTACACTCCTTCCAAATGCAGAACATTTTATACAGCAGCAGCCAAAAAGGCAATGCCTCCCTCCTGAACATGAGTGATTTCAGACATTCGGGCATATGAAGATAAGGAATACACTTCAGCTTCAAAGGCTTCTTCCCCCGTCTGACTATACCTTGGATTATCAGCAATTTGCTGTTTGTTCTCTTGTTGGATTCAGTGCATACAGAGGGAAGGAAGGAGGTTTCTCTGTCATGGGTTTCCATGCACAGCTAAAATCTAGCTGTTAGCACTAAAAGATACGTTTCCAAATGAGGCTAACCATAGCAGAAACAGAAGATTGATGTGTGTGTACATATACACTGCACTACTGTGTATGTGTTGCACAGTACAGCTAAACTGTCAGTAGCTGTTAGGTGAACAAAGGGGAGAAAGAAAAAAAAAAGGAAGAAAGAAAAGAAAATAATTAAAAGAAAAAATGAGGTTACTATCCCAAATATACATAATAATTACTCCAGCTGACTTCTGGGTTCCCCTCTACAGCCTCAAGGCCAAATTCACTGCCTGTCCAGAAGTGCCAATGACACAGAAGGGTTGCCATTCTGCTATGTTAAGTTTCTCTGTCCAGACTGAAAATGTTGTATTCAGTAGCCTGCATGGAAAGTGAATGCTGCTGCCCTTACCTGGCCAGCATCAGCACCTGGTTTTCAGACCAACTTTGCATTTCTTTCACTAGAAGGAAACTAGATGGAAACTAGAAGGAAACTAGGCCCAACTAGACCCTCCCATCACCTCAGCATAATAGCAAGTGACCTCAGGGCTCTACAAGCCCCCTCAGAGGTGGTTAGAGCAACACAGGTTCCCCAAGGGTGGCGCCAGCATCCACCTTCACCTGCCATCAGTCCTTCCAATCCTTGCTGAGGCTGTGCTGAGCCTGGCCCCAGGAATGTCACTATCTTCCCTTGACATCCCTATGAGGAGACTGCTTAAAGAAGCTCTTGAAACTGTTCCTTCAATAGGCCAGGCTCCTCTCAGAGAGGCAACAGTGGTGCTGGGTTATCCATCACCTGGATTCAGGTACCTGTGGTGCCAGCAGCCAAGGCAGAAAGAGGGCTCGAGGGCTGTGCTTCACTGGAAATGGCCACCTGAAGCACTGCAGGGTGAGGTTTGTTGCATTTGAGAGGGTCACCTGATGACTGGGAACAACACAGGCCATTTCAGCACAACCTTTGACAACACACTCCCCACAGACAGTTCGCCAGCACCCAGCTGAATGTACCAGCCACTGCCCCAAGGCCTAGAAACAAAATTCCTCAAAGACTTAGTGATGCCTTCAGCAACACTGCACAGCTGCTGAATGTCTGGTACTGGGGAGAGATGGTTTGCAGATAAATGCTCTGCTGGTGCCTGCAGGGCAGCAGTGACCCACAGGAGCTTCTGCTGAACCATTTCCTCTGACCCAACCATGGGTTCTTTATCTGTGTGCACCACCACAGTGACCAGCAGATCCTTCCTCCTGGGACTTGGTTCCTCCATTGGGAAGGCTTGGAGCTGTAGTTTGTCAGACCAGACACAGCTGTCTGTAGGTTTTGGTGGGGGGCATTTTTTGCAGGTCCTCATTTGCAAATGAGGCAGATGTCTGCTCCAAATGCACATCTAGGATGTCTACCCTTCCTGTGTCCTCAGTGGAAAAAAAGTACTTTTTGGGTGCAATTCATCTCCTCAGAAAGCAGGTGTCTAAGCAGGTCAGATGACTCACATGCAAGAAGCATCTACTCCTCTCCTTCAACTGGAAGGGGAGCATGGAGAGCCCAGGGCAGCAGTGGGCACCAGGAGTGTGTGGCCCCATGAAAGCAGCACAGGCACTCCCCAATACCCCTCTTGGCTCCCAGGGAAGGCCACCTTGGAACTGCACAGAGATCTGCTTTGAGCATGGTGCAACGTTCCCTTCTGTGAGCAGCCTCACAAGGCACAGAGCACAGAGAATCCTGATTGTAGTAACAAAAATGTCCATTTTTGTTACAAGCTCAGTGGATATAGCAATTACATGCATCATCTCTTTATGCATATCTCTCTCCTGGCAGTTCTTCATCAAGTACAATGTCTGCCTGGGTGAGATATTGTCTCTTCTCTACTGCAAAGGGATGCATCTCTCACTGTATGGGCTCTCATTTTCCCTGCATGCCCAGAAGATCTCACCTAGCATGGAGAATAGCCAGACATCTGTGCTGTGTGCAGGGTAGCAAGTGACCTCTGTTTTCTCCCATAAGAACGATAAGGCTTTCACTGGATGTACTAGAAAGAACAAACCTCTTGCTCTACTATCAGATGTCCTCCCTTATGGAAAATGCAAGCCCCAGGAAATACTTACGGCTCTACATCATTTCAGACAGGGCCTGGACCAAGCCAGATTTTCAAAGTCCTGTTAAAAATAGATTTTCACTCCCCAATTTCATTTTCTATCCAATTTTCTTTCAGTGCTGCACCACGCCCACACTATTTTTCCTTAAATGCTTCCCACCACTGCTTCCTTTCAACACCCCTCACCAGGCTTGTCATTTACTGTACATCTGCATTTCACAAGCCACAGACAGCAACCAAAAGGACTGAGCCCTTCATGTTTTGCTTAGCACCATGGGGAAAAAAAACATGTTAAAAGGAGGCCCCAGCAGCTGACAAGCCACCCCAAAATGGGTGGAGGCTGAAGGAAAAGTGTGGGAATACTCTAGTGGCTCTGTAGTACTTAAGCACAGAAGGCACTGGGCTAGTCTGACACATGAAGGTTATTCAGGGCTAAGAGCCTTCCTTGAGGTAAATGTTCCTCTGCAATCACCAGAGAGGACAATGTTCATAGTCAAGTCAGTATTGCAATTCAGAGGAGAGACTTAAAACACAGTGTGAGTTAGGTAAGTTGCAGAAAGAGTGCAACCAAACAGAGATTTAAAAAGACAAATGTGAAATGCTTTCTATTTCAGTGAAACATCAGCTACATAAACACAGAAAATAGGGATGTTGCTTTTGCACAGCACAGCCCAGCCTGGAAGGAGAGCAGATCCTGAGCTCTACAGAGGGCATTGTCACAAATGCAAGTGCATCCCAAGCAGAAACATTGCTCAAGTGTAAAACTATTGAGGGCTTTCCCTGAAGTACACTGCCACAGGTAAGTCTTGGTGTAAGCACGGCATCTGTCTGGAGGCATCCTGTTGCAACTGACAGAAAGAAACATTGGACGAAATTCATAGACAGAAATTGCTTAATGATCTGAACAATTGAAAGAGGTGAAACTGAATGTGTTCAAGAGGGGTGGGAGGATACCCAAAGAGGTCAGTGAGCTGTAGAAGAGTATTTCTACAATTATATCACTGTTGCATCTACTTATTGAGGACAAAACAACAAGCAGAGGACAAGAGAAGAAAACAAGAATGAATTACATGTATTTTAAAGAAACTGTGCAGAATTTCCATAATTAATGGAGATAGATGGGACATGCAGTGTAGCCCTGCAGTGTAGGCAGGTCTGTACTCCTGCTGAAGTTAGTGTGGGCAGACCACAGCCACACTACATACAACAGTGCAGCCCTCACAGCTCCTGCAGATGCACGATGCTGGTGACCAGACTTGTGCTAGCTGGGCACTCGAATCCTTCCCTCCCTTCCACCCACTGGAGCCCTGCGCCATTGCCACTCTGATAACATTTCCCACATTTCATTCAGTGTAATTACTTTAATGAGGATTTTCAACACAGCTATCCTCTACAGGATTTGCTTACTTACAACTCTAGGCACGTTAAAATGTTACTCATCTTGCTTACAGAAGCTTTAATTTTTTCTTGGTTTGTATCATAGGTATTATGCTGAAAATCATGTACTTTTATTCTGTGTAGGTCTCCAAAGTAACACACCAGCCAGCATAGAAAGGTGCGGGGGAGCACTTCAGTGGGTCCCTCTGCCCTGTGCTGGAGCTGGACACTGTCTCTTGCAGAAATGGTGAGCTGCTGTTCTGAAATGCTGAGGAGAAATTTATAACCTTTTTCCTAACTTTAGAGCTTAATTTTTTTCCTAAATGTTGTACTGTGGATGTTCTGAAAGATTGATTTTATTATTCAGGGGGGAGGTTATGGCAAGAAGTATCCTCTCCACATCTCTCTTGCGCAGAGACTGGGGAGCAGGAAGCCCCTTGGAGCCCCCCAGTGCTCTGCAGCTCCCTGAAGCCTCTCAGTTTGCATGACAAAAGCACATGGGTTTGCTCATTAAAGCAAGAGGTCTGGAGGGAAACATCTTAAGGGCTCAGTGAGCAAGGACACAGGAGGACTAGATTGTTTATTGCTTCAGCTGCCAAATTTTATGTCTGCTGTGTAGTGACGGTCATGCTGCTCTTGTCTTTCATCAGGCATTTTGCTGTTTAGTTTAGACAGCACCTTCCATATTAGAAACCACTATGAAAATGTACCTGGCTAGGTTGTCTCACTTGGAGGCAGAGGAAACTGTGGCAAGGCGTGACAGATGCCCATCAGATTTAAAATATCTGGCTATATCAATGCACAGAAGACCATTCCTCTGTACAGCAATAATGAGAGGATTCCACATACAATGTGGCAGCAGGAGGTGTCCCAGAATTCAGATAGATTCCGTCCAACATCTGCTCAATCATGGATTTTTCTTTTCTTTTAAATTTATTTTGTTTTGGTTTTAAAGAAGAAAATAAGCAAAACCATAGGGTACAGTAAACTGCTCAGAAGGGCAATGATCTGAAGTTGTAAAAATCATCACAGTGCTGTGTTAGGACACTGGGAATTCAAAATGTTCAGTAATAAAAGGACAGCTCGCCTTCAAAGGTGACATTCGAAGCAATTCAAATGGCATAGTAAAGCAGTATGTAATGAGGTACACAGTTCGTATCAAAGGTCCTCTTATTAAAGAACTGCTGAGTGTGCTATGCGAAAGGATTTAAAAAAGACATTTCTGGTTAAACAAGGTCTCATTTCTAGTATATCTTCCTTTTGACTTGTTCCTGCAGTCAGGGGAGGTCATATCATAAGGCTAAATTTGTGACGACATAGCTGTTTCCATGGTAGCGAACTATTGTCATAAACACTGAGCTTTATGATTTCACAGCTGGATTAGGAAAAAAAAAGAGAATGAGGCTGGAGAGGGAGGAAGTTTTTTATTCCAATGAGACTTAGGGGAATACAGAAGATTGTAGGCAAAGAAAATTGCTTTTTGCGTAAATGTTCTTTTTTAAGTTTACCCCAGTGTGAAAGTCCCTTTTAAGGGATATAATTTGGGTAACGATCCCTCTCCTATTTAAATGCTCACAGGGCTAATGAGCAAGCTTGTCTATTTTTGGAACACTTCAGCAGTAAGGCTGGATGTTTTGCAGCAGGAAGCCAACTGTATTGAAATGGGTTTTCTTCACTTTCCTGAAAGCTCCTGACCCCTTCCTCCGTGATTTTCTGTAACTTCACCATCTAGAAAGCAATTTATAGGTGAGGTGATATTATTTATGACAATGCACAGGCCCTTCCAGCCAGCCACCATTCACCTCCTCATTACTTGGATTCTTTTTATCAATTATTGAAACATCTGTGACTACTGAGGGGAAATGCCTGTGAAAATGGACAGATTGAAATACAATCGTGTTTTTAGGAAGAGTTGTTGTCCTGACATGGTCATTTATGTCCTTAAGTTAAATTAGTATTGGTAATTATCAACAGCACAGGAATATGAAAATGCACTCAGAGAAATTTTGCTGTGGGAGGTGAGAGTGGGCCTGTGTTGCCAGACCACCAGAAGATGCAGAATACCATCACACCTTGGATGATGGGACTCATTGTCAGGGCCAAATCTTGGGATAGCTCAATGGCTATGAGAGAGATCTGGAGAGATCCCTGGTGCCCATCACTTGCCACTGGCAAACTCCTCTGCAAGCACCATCTAGTTCTGCCTCCACAGGAAATAAGGATGGGGTGCCTGTAGGTCTTCTGTGTGATCCAAGGCGAGGGATAAAAGATACAGTTCTCTGTGAGCCCTCAGTGGTCCATGGAGGGATACCTCAGAGACACCTCTCTGATCCCACCAAGTCATGCTACCCCTCTGCACTGGCAGCTTGTCTGAGAGGCCTCCCTTCTGGCTGCAACAGTGGAAGAGGGCAGCCTCCATCCTCACTGACTGGAAAGGTGCTGTCAAGAAGAAGCATCACACAATGAAATGCACAGTATTCCTATAGGAATACAAGTCGTGAAATTTCCTGTGTTGGCCTCAATCAAAGACAGCTCAGAGCTAGAGAAAGATTATTATAACTGTATGTCCTAGTGATTCCCCTGGAATTTCTACAGTAGAAACAAATTAAACATAACTCGTCTTACAAATAATTAGCACATTTCATTTCAAGAAATCCCAGTTGACTTTACCTACTAGGCACTAGATTAGTATGTCCTGCACTAAAATGAATCTGACATTTAGCTTTCTAACAAAGAAAATTCATGTGCAGGTAATGTGCCTCATTAAAATATAAAATCACAGTGCAGGCAGTACTACAGGCTGCAAAATTTCTTCCTGTGTCACTCCAAAATGAAAATGTTTTAGAGCATGAGGGCTGGGCAAACACAGATCCAATATGTTGATGTAGCTCGACTTTATTGACTATCAAAGTCTCAAGGGAGTTTTTCTATTTTCTTTGAAAGAAATCCAAATGAACAGAAAGGTCATTTTGTAAGGCTACTTCCTTCCCATGAGATTGAAAATGGCCTTCCTCTGTAAACTGGAAATGCTAGGTCTGGATCCTGGTAGCTGTACACTAGAGGTCACTGCTATAATAAAGGAAAGAGCTAGCTAGCAGCTAAGGCACCTTACTATAAGGTGACTCACCATGAAAGCAACAGCTAACCAAATTATATTGTATTCATCAGATGTAAAGAATCACTGACTATTCAGCTATAGATGAAAACTGAGATACTGTGATGTTTGGAGAAAGGGATAAAGGGAGAGATATGGACCCTTTATTTTGAAACACCTGTGGATTTCTGTCATACTGGTCCTCTTCTTTTTTTTCTTTTTTTTTTCCCTCTGAAGTGGGTATTACTGGGTTAGCTCCTCTTGACCAAAAGGCCAACGCTGCCTTCATCTCCAACATTCAAGTTCTACTACACAACACTGGAAATAAATGGACAGAAGGAACTTTAATACAAATCAGAAATGCAAACCAGTGGATAATTCGGTGAAGATTACAGATGGGATGCTGATGAAATAGCTTCTTGTGGAAAGATTGTCACTGCTAACTGTGAGCCAGGCAACTCCCGAAGCTTCCTAAGTCTCCAAGCATGCTTGTCTTTTTGTATCTTTTTCTGTACACTCTTAATTAGTGTCTGGGACTGTTTATTTAATGAGGCGTCCCACACTGTGGCAGTGTAACTTCTCTCTCTTGCATGTTGTTGCTGAGCAGAGATGATCAGCCTCAATTTTCAGTCTGTCTTTCCTAAGCTTGTGTCATAATATTATGGTGCTATTTAAGTATCTTTTTTCCAACCTTCCTAAATTATTCATTTCATTCAGGATCAAGCTATGTAACCTGTCCAGTGCCTGCTTGCTGATGATTCATGATGTTTCCTGTTTTGTTTCCTGTATAGGAACCATGGTTCCTGATGATTTTGCACATCTTCATGTGGCACATCCTGTGCAGGGAACTTCTTATCACAGCAGTCAGCAACATATTTTGTTAGCTGTTTTTTCTTAATCAGTGTTAGTTTCAGCATTTCACATCCTTCTGGCATTATTTTATCCCATGCACTTAGTTTTCAAAATTTTGTTCTTTTCTTGCATCAAATGGCACCTCAAGCATGGACATGACAGCGGCAGATATTTTTGTAGGGGGCAGCTGTGATACAACATCAGCTCACCTCACAGTCCTGTCCCATGTCTGTGCTAACTTCTTGTAAGTTCTCTCCTGTTTCACCTTGGTCAGATGTCATACACCAAGAGATAAACTTGTCATCACTACAGAAGCCACCTAAGGTCTAATCAGTTTCTGCACAGGTAACTCCATCCTTGTACATCTTTCTGCCAAAACATTCTTCATGACACCCAGTTTTATATGTTCCTTTTGTAGCTATCACCTTTCCTATCCCTAGCTAGTCTATCTTTTCTCTTGCTTCTTTTCCCCAGCTAGTGGATAGCCAAAAAATTTATCATTTTCAGTAACAAAACTATTCAAATATCTGCAAATTATTTTTCCTTCTGAAATTTGATAGGTTGCTATGCTTTTTAAGTTTCAGATATGCAACTTAGAGTCATGTTTTTAAATCTACTTCATACTACAGGTTCAGGTCCAGTTCAACCTTTGCCCAAGTCTGTTATTTCTCCTATGCCTTTTTCAACGTGATCATTTTCCAGGTTTCTACCTCTACTTGAGAATCCATTTTCTATTTGTATATACGAGGAACTGTTTCCAACATTCATCTCATTGCTGTGAGTCTCTTCTCACCCAAGGAAAAAATACTTGAAAAAAAAAATTGGCATGGCTTATTTTGGTTTAATAATTTTCATTTAAAGCTGCAATTCTTATATAAAGCATGCAGTGTCCTAGAGGAAATTTTGGAAGGAGCAATCTGGAACTATGAGTATTGGTAGTGTTTTCTGTGTAGTATGAGACCTCTTTCTACCAAAATGTCTCTGGTAATGGACCTTACCTTCCTGACACTTCTTTGTAATTGAAAACAACCTTGCTGTGATACTGCTGAAATGCAGAGAGGCTAGGGGGGAAAAAAAAAAGGAAGAAGAAAAAAAAAGAAAAGAAAAAAAAAAAAGAAAAAAAGAAAAGAAAAAAACCCCCACCAAAATAGAAGACCAGTTCTTTTATGGGCCTTGCACAGACTAAGCAAACTGTGATATGTTGGTCATTCATAGGAATTCCTGTCATAGCATAATTTCCCCAGTATTGCACAATAATTGCAAAGATTTTCTAGTAAACAGATAAATGTTTCCTGCCTTGCCATACATCTGCTGTGAAAGGAAGTCCCCACAACAGCTCCAGCCCAGTGTTGTTCCCTCTGCTGTTCCCTCAAACACCCCTCTGCCACACTTCCCAGCCCCGAAGCCTCATGATGGTGAGCCAGCTGGTCTGCTGCGGCCACCGTGCTGCTTCCTCCCCTCTCTGCCATCGACTGCCGGGCACCCTGCTGGGACCCAGCCCTGCAGCATCTCTCTAGGCCTCCCGCAATACAAATAAATAATAAGCAAGGGGATTGCCTCAGAGCTGCTGGCCAGACGGTGTTTCCAGGTCAATGGTTCCCTCTCTTGGAGCCAGGAGCCTGGAAGCACTCATGCCAGGGACACTGCCACTTGAGGCCATGGAAGAACAAGGTCATGAGGGGAAAAATTTGAAAATCAGTGTTTCAGACTGTAATTTTTTCTAAAAAGGGATTTTCTTTCAAATACTTTTATAAATTATTGCTCCCAATGACCTTTCCAATATGTCATAAGAAATAGCAGAGATCGCATTAAGATTGGGTGTATTTTGATGATGTTACATGCCATAAATCCAGAACCTGACTCCATTTCTAAGCTGGGCTGCTGTACATGCTCTGAATCTACACAGTCTTCATTCTTCCTCTTGGAGTATAAACGTGTGTACACCTTTTGTTCAGCTTATGCCCCTATTCCTGTCCTTTATTTCAAGGTACCTGGAACCCTGAGATCTGCAGCAGATTTCGCACAGGAGCATCAGCATATTGCTCTCTGCAAAGCTGTTTGACAATGTGCAGGGGACACCTGGGGAGGGCAGAACATTTGTCAGAAGATGGTAACAGGAATGATTCTCACATTTAATCATAAAACAGAAGCAGGCTGGGTAGCTGATACCTTAATTTATTTTTTGAATGCATGCAAATTCATCCTGAAGAGGAGTGGTTTGGAAGACTATGGAAAGCCTAGAAGTTAGACACATTATATTCCAACTCCACAGTTTATATAATACTTTTGTTGGGCATCTATTTCCCTTTTGCATTTACAGAACTTTTAAGCTTGTGTATAAGAGGACAGTAAGTGAATCATAACATGTGTTGCTTCATCAGTTACTTACCTGGAATGCATGAAGGTACTTAGTTACAAATATAAGCAATAGTTCAGATTAAATATTAAAAAGTTTCCAAAACAGGAGTGGAGGAAGGACAAATCCCCTAGTTAGCTTGAAGGTGGAGCTGGGATCTGATTCATGACACAGCTCCCTGCAAGCACAAGGACCTGACCTTAGCAACCCTCCAGGTCCTTTTTGTGCTGGGATTTCCACATCTGCTCTGTCCAAGTTCCCCAGTGGACAAGTCTGATCACGCTGCACTTCTCCCAGAGCGAGGTCATGCTCTCACATGGTATTTGTATGGATGAAGCTTTTCATTGTTTTCAAGTGTTGTCAAGGAGTAGGATTGCAACTGTACACCTGAAATTTCATCATGTCACTTGGCTGAATGCTCCTTCGGATGGAGGCGTATGATGAATTTTTGGATACTAAACAAGTCACTATTAATATTTAGCATGCGGTACTGCTGAGTCGTAGAAATCTCTGTGTAGGTCTGCATTGTTTGAATGGTTTGGGCTTTATTTTTTTCCTGGGTAGACTTTTGAGAATGCTAAAGGCCTGGCATCAGCCTCCTTATAACCCTCTCCTTGCTGTTTTCCAAGGATGTTTTTGGAAAAGTCTAGGAGACTAATACCAGACTACACAAACAGATTCAGAAACCACAAAGCTAATTCTCAGTTATTTGAGGCATTCCCAGGCTCTTGGGACAGAAAGCTCCAAAACGCTTTGATTACCCCTTAATGTAGGGCTGGTTAGGGGAATGATTTGTCTCCATGGTATAAAAAGAACCAAGAGGTTCATGCGGCCCCAGAGCGCTGCCCCTTAGAGTAGAACGTGCCGGCCACCGTGGTAACAAGACATCTTTACTGGAAACAGCAAGCATGGATAGTGTGTAGCCATTGGAAAGATCTGAGGTAACTAGAGCGGTCCTCTAAGCAGTAAGCCTTCTCAGAGAGACTTTTACAAACCATTTTCAAAACTTTTAATATTCACTGACTAGTAGTTTACACAGGGTTGGGCTGCAGAGGGTCAAAAGCCTCTGAGACTGCAGAGGGAAGGTTCCCCCTGGTTTGCAAAGGATCCATGGTATGCAGGCTGCTGTTCAGCCAGAACAGGCAGATGCCCCATGTAATAAAGGAAAGAGCATGTATCCTCAAAAAGACTTCAGTTTGGCTCTCACCTGCTATTCCTCCTTCCCCATCCCCTTTTTTTTTCCAGACCAAAATGAAAGCATATTGATTGTAAGAATATTGCCATCCTTCATGTGTAAAACATGTCAAAACAACAGCAAGCTATCTGAGAAAGGTAACATTAACAATGTCTCTCTCTGAGTTTGTTATTTTTTTTGCAAGATGTTCTGACTGGAGTAAGGATCTTGTAATTAGATTCCACTTATGCACTGCCAATACCTTTATGTGATCTTAGTAGAAAATAAAGGAAAACATAAACATGCAGAGGTACTCAATTTTAAATAAGGTATGAAAGAGACTCTTCTGCACATGGAAATTACTGTTTTTCTAAGGTTTTCAGTGCACAAATCACTTTCCACAGACATGGGGCATTTCATAAACTGCAACTCCATGACTACAGGGATGCAGGATTTCTGAAGACAGTACAAGGTGACTTGTGCCATGCTGTCCTCCATGTTTGTGCAACACAGTCTGCATGAAGCAGAACCCTCATTTTCGTCTTAATGGATGACCTACCACCATGCCACGATGGTAGGACATTGCCTCATCCTGCAGCCACAGCCAGACACCCTTGCTGCAGAGGACCTCCACCATGTCCTGTCTTGCTTTGGCAGACCCTTACCTCCATGATACATATGTGCCTCCCTCTCCTCTTATGCTCGTGCTTTCATGGGCTCTGTCATGGGACTGTGGCATGGCTGGCACCAATAACTGGAATTAATCTTTAAAATAGGTAGGGAGGGGATGACTTGGTAAAACAAAATCTTTATGCTATTATAAAGCACTTAAGACTGGAAATGCATTTTGAAAAAGTCCAGCTGGCACTAAAACCTGGTGTCATGTCTTGTGGAAAAAGAAGGGCTCTGATAATTAATTATTAAAGCATCACCAAGCAGTTTGCAGATACAAGGGCAGGGTGAGCACACCACCCATCTCAAGGCTAGGAATAATGATGACACAAGCAAGGGAGAAGGAAAGTCTGATAGTAAGGTCCCAGGACTCCCTGACTGCAGCAGGCTGAATGCCCAGCCAGTGGATGTGTCCCCAGCCCACAAGTATATCTTACAAGTATTAGAGGCAACAAGTGCCCTAATAAGTGCAGAGAAAAAAGAAAAGCAAAATTCAGTGGGTCACCCAAGTTTCCTAACAAGATGTAGTAGCTAATGCAGTACCTCCAAAGACTGTCTCTAACACTACCACCATTCTCACTGCATGTTATTTATGTACAACTGGACAACCCGTTAATCAAGTCATTTAAGAGATACGGGAAGTACAACATCTTGGTCACTAATTTAAAGGCCTCCCATTTTAGCTCAGCTGTTGAGGGTAAAGTCTTGAGAAATTTGTTAATGAAAACCATTACCTACCAGCATTGAACCCTGTCTGAATCAATGTAATTTTTTCTTTCAAAAGAAATAAATTCTTACTACTGCTTTCACAGAGAATAGTGCAGGGTTACTGTCCTAGTTACAGCAGCTGGGACCAGTTTATCACTATATGTGTGTAACTAACACTGTGTATTCTACACCCTCTATGTCACTTCTGATGAACTGTTAATAATGGATCATTTGCAGCACCTGCCCAGGGCACACCTGACCCCTCAGGCTACAATCTGGGTGTTAAAGGACCCTGCGAGGCATGGGAATGTTTCTGTCTTCACACCAGTGACTCAGCTGTGATAACTCCCCTCTGGAGAGGCATCAGCACCTTCACACCCAGACTGAGGGGTCATATCTGTTAACAGGGCATCAAAGATTCCAAAAATATCTGGTAACTCATAGAGTTAAATCACCCACTGTGAAACTCCTGGCTCTGGGGGAAGTACTGGGCATTCCCACAAGAACCTAAGGATATATAATCTTCAGGCTTTGGAACTTCTGATACCACTCACCAGATCCAGAGGAGGAGCAGAACCTCAACAGTACCGCAACTGCCACTCTTGACAAGGCTGCAACCACCATCCTCACCAACAGATTTTCCTTTTCTTTAACTTTGTACTCGGGGGGGCCAGGTGGTGCTCAGCACAGGGGCTAATGAACACCGTTCTCTTTGTGCCCCAGGGTGCTGGGTTATACATCTGTTTTTCTGTGGTTTAGAACCAATTTTTCTCTGTATTGTTGTATTTATTGTACACTTTTTAGTAAATTGTAGCTCTAACTTGTAACCTCTCTTGAGTCAGATTCATTTCTCCTGCCAGTTTACCTTTAAACCGGTACAGTTACCTATACACTTTAAATGGGAAGCACTACGGAGAAATAAACTCAGTGGAAGGTGCTAATGAGGCTGATCTTTACTGCATCTGAATGAGATAAGCAGTCTGCAATCTAAAACCCAATTAATTTTAGAAAGTATTTTGGGTAAAAAGGTGAAGGAATACACTACAAAGCACAGCTTTCTCATGGTGAGTCCAGCTAAGCATAGAGCTTGAGCTGCTTGGATTCATTTATTTCTAAGAGCTCTGCACAAAAACTTCCTTAACAGCTCTGTATTGGGTATTAATGTACCCACTGGGGCCATTCAGTCTGGGCAAGGAGCTGCCAGACGACCATTTTCCAGTTCGGTTTGAAAGATGTCACTCAAAAGAATACTTTTTGTTCTAACAGCTGTGCAAGAAAAATGTATTTGCCAAAATAGATGAACAGAGGGAGTCAGATCATCAGCCCATTGGAAAGAAGCACAATGAAAATTATTAATGCTACTCACAAAAAATAGGAAATGTAACATAAAACTGGGGCACAACAAGCTGTGCAAGTACAGATGCAGCATACGGACATCTGTGGGAGAAGGAGACATCAGGCACAATCCAGATAAAAACACCATTTCTCTCTCCACAGAGTATTGGAGAAACATAAAAAGTTTGGTCAACTACAAAGACTATAACAAGTTTATCACAAATAAGAACAGCAGGGGACTTACCATCCCAAGAACGTACTTTATCATGCTTACAATGCACTACTTCTAGACAATAAACTGCAATATGAGCCTGAGGAATCTGGAAGGTTAGAGGGCAGTCTTCCATTTTAGCTTTTGGTTTGGTTTTGTTTCAGAAAGAAAGGTAGCAGAAAGGCTCAAGGGATACACCCGTCAGTTGGGGTGCCCATGGAGAATACCCACCCAAATCTGTAGGACGTGAGAATTGCTCTTACTAGCACAGGGTGACACTGAAAGCACTGCCTGACATGCTGCCATTAAGAGAAGAAACCACTAGATCTTCTAATGGGCCTCAAGTCCATGAAAAAAACAGGCACAGAGATACAGCCAAAAAGCACAGTCAGCAGGAGATATTACTTGCAAGGACAACAGTGGTACTTTGACAAAACAGAGGAAAAGACTCAAGCTTAGAGGCTAAAAGGATCATCCGGTGGTCTTGCTTGACAAGAATGTCAGTGACTGCATCCCTAGTCTTCTGCTTTGTAAAGGAAGGAAGAAGTCATGTGTGTTTAAAAAAAAAAAAAAGAATTTGGGCAGTCTCCCTTTGGAACTGCACAAACTTACAACCTCATGGACCCTCCACAGATGTGTGCGTGCTGGGCCATGGGGAGCAAAATGATTTAGGAAATTAGAATAATAAATTTTAATTTAATTTACTCTACCCAGTGTGTAAAAGAGACCTGGCTGGTTCCTCACTGCTTATGCAATGTTTCCCATTGAACACTACCTCACAGGTCATACACCTCTCTTCCAAATAAAATATTACCTCATAATAAAACTTAAGAAAACATCTTGAAAGGTTGAAATAACAGTAACAAGCTGTAAAACTATTTTACTTATTCAAGGTTTCTATTTCCAATATTCTGTCTTTAATCTTCCACTTTCAATATTTGCATACACTTTTGCAAACTTTATTAGGCTGACATTTTTGACAGTGTTAAAGTGTTAATCCCTACATGCATTTAAACACCCCAACGAGACTGTGTAACTAAAATATTTAATGTCTCAAGGGATCTCTCTCTCTCTACTTTCTTAGGAGCAGTTTTCTTTAAACTAATCCTGAATGCCCTAGTAGAAGCTCAATTTATGGTTGAGCTGTTCCACCAGCACCAGTAGGTATTTTAGCCTCATCACAGAGAGGCTAAACTGGGGTTGGTCCAGATGATAGAGAGCTTAGAGGAGCAGCAGTCTCTCCCTCCCAATATGAAGGATTCCTTTGGATGGAAACCAGATCATAGCACAAAGGGAATTACTTGTGTTCAGGAATTGTTCTGACTAGGTTGGGACATTCTCCCATGTCCTGTTAAAATACCTTCTTGTTGTCTGGCTTCTAGCACGTTAATCACCCACACTTGAGGAAGCTGCATCAAAGGAAGTTTCCAGTTCATTATTCTGAAAAACGTGTCTTTACACAATTTTTCCAAAAGCATAAAAGAGGTCAAGGCATAGCTAGAAATAGTATTTTGATCTTCTAAAGACAGGCATAAAAACCACCATAGACTTCAATTCTTCAGCATCACTCACTTTTCTGGGACTCAGAGCATGGGCACGTAGCATGAAATCCCATAGCAGTGGCTTTGGGAGTTGCTCCCGATCTGCAGGGATTCTGCACTTATTGTGTGCAATATTCACAGAGTACATGCACTTCTCAAACTGCTTATCATCCATTTCCGCAGTTTCCCATCACCTCTTTGTCCCTGGCTACCACCCTGCATAGCAAAGCAAGCAGAATAGGACATACATAGTCACACGTCTTTCAGTCCCCTGAAGAAGGTCAGGCTTCATCACTGGATGGTGCATCAAGAGAGGTCAGGATTGCCCCAAAGGTCCCTGCCTTGTTCCAGTTGTGGGTCCCTTGTCCCAAAAAAATGGTATGAGCACATGCTTTGGATGAGAATGGGGGGAAATTGCAGCAGAATCTTATATTTCCATATGGTTTTGCTTGATAGTATTTGAGGTGAGGGGGCAGGTTAAGACTTGTCCAAGGACAGAGTAATCCTGCCTTAGGTTAATCCACCTTCACTGAAGCTTGGTACAGCAATGTTACCTTGTGCTGGGGAAGGCTACAAATGGTACATCAACAGCTTGGCTGGCAGGCAGGTATAAAATTAATTTGCACTAACATCATTACATGCTGTCTGTTCCTTCACACCTGAAAAATATTTCTTATGGTATCATGTGAAATTATGGTGTTTTAATTGAACCCTAAAAGCTCTGAGACCTTGATGGATCTTGAGGCTTCTATGATAACAAAATCAGGTAATGATTCCAATATTAATTAAAAATTTCAAATATTAAATCTTTTACTACAATTTCTGAGCTCTTACATGTCTTTCTTACCTGAGTTTTAAAGCTTTCTCTGAATCTTTCAAGGAATGCAAAACCCTATAGCATTTTTGCTGCAGTCTGCAAACTCATGTGGCTGTTATAAATCAAAAGCGTGAGAAGTAAGAACTGTTCATTTGCTTAGCACGACTCCAGCTGCTGCATATCCTATCCTGTATCCCAATGCAATCTATATCCTAGTTCTATACCTGAGCTACAAGTCCAATTACACAGATGCTTTGGCTGTGGCTCCCTCACCTTCAGTGAAATAATTAATACTTTCAATTATGCACATTCAGGATGCAAATTGAACTTCAGCAACTTCAGCTTACTCTCCCAGAATACAGGCTTAACCACAGCGTTACTACAGGAAACCTTCACACCTTTGCATAGGGGATGTCACTTTTTCTACACTGTTCTCATTTCAGTGCCTGGTACACAGTGACTTATTTTTGTCAAAGAGGAGCAGAGAGTCTGTGTTGAGGCACTCTTGTAGGCATCCACGGCACTGGCAGCCAATGGCAGGCCAATGCAGAGGAGGAGAATGAAGGCACTGAGGGTCTTCCGTGGTGCCAGAGGCGCCGGCACTATGTGGGGGGGCTCTCACAAAGTGTGACTGGCTGCTGGTCACCCCACAGCTCAAAACATCTGCCCACCCATGTCTTATTAGCACGAACAGGGTCCTGTCACCTGTGTTTAAGGAGAAAGACTGGGAGGAGATGGAGCCTTGCAGTCCGCTCCCCAGAGACTCCACCTCGCCTCAGCTTCCGCTGCACACTTCAGACTTGATGGATAGAGGGGCCAGTGCTTGGAGACCGGATGAATCATATTTTCCATGTTCAGCTGTAATCTGTGTAATTTCTTTATCACAGGGCAAAATGCATTAAAGTACAAGCAGCTGCAGTGCTCTGTGGGCTGTATTCTAGTTTTCTCTGCCACCAAGACACAGTGATGGTTGGCTGCCCCTCCTCATGTATCTCCTACATTCTTTGGGGCACTCACCTCTTGGCAGCTGTCTTTCTTCTTTCTCTTTAGTGTAGCAGGGCTTAAGGTGCTGAGAAATGATAACTCCTGCTCAGTTGCTCACCTTTTGCCCCAGAAACACGAATCAGCATGGAAAAGAGCATAAAGAACATAAAGTGCTTCTCTCGTCTGCAGCCCTGCAGAGTGTTTGGCTTCTCCTCACCTGGCTTTTCCTTATGGGGATTTTGATTCCTCCTGCTGAACGTTGCTCCAGAAAGAGATGGACCATGCAGACAGAATGCTGCATTTGTGTGGCGTTCCCTCAGCTTGGCGACTCCCACCCGCTTTGACTGTGGAGACAAGAAGTAGCTGTACATCTGAACTGAATATCACACTTCCACTCTTGAGCATATTGCCAGGAAATGCTGGGTCTGCCTCTCAGTCTCACCAGGGCCCAGAATAGCCGTGCTCTCTGTGTGCCCAAAGATCTTCACCACCCTTGTGGATTTTCCTTTTTAATTCTGTCACAGCCCTCACTTGTGCTGCTCAGCTTATAGACATTTCTTAGTCATTTCTCCATCTAACAGGCATAATGTCACATCAGTCAGTGTGCCTTTCCATGTAATGAGTTCCTGTTTTTGACTCTCTAGCTACACTTCCATTAGTAAGCAATGCTGTGTCATGGCTCCTCTCCTGGGGTTTTTCCACACTGACAAGTTTTCAATGTGGTTAAGTTGCACAATTCAGACCAATTCCCCTCAGTGCTGTCCCAGACAGCACCCAGGACCAGTCTTTAGTAGAGACAAGGGCCATCTCTAATAGGCTGTGCAATTATCCTGATCTGGAGGGTGAAATGTATAATTAGAAGAACACAGCCTATGCTAGGCCTCAAGAACAACAAACAGATCCTAGCCCTTTTTGTGGATGGGAATAAGGACTAGAGCGCCAAATTTCTATATAGAGTTATCACCATCTGACCTTCCCTGGATGTACACCTCTAGGTGGGCTTCACCTCACCAGCCTTTGGCTGTTTAAATCTAATCATTCATTAGTTTCCCTCTTAGTAAAGGAGCAGAAACAGCAACCTCCAATGGGCAACCTAAAATAGATGGAGTGAGTCACCAACAGGAGACATCTGCTACTATGCACCAATTAAAAATGGAGCCAAGAAGATTAACTCAGACAACTTTCTTCACCCAGCTAAACTTGGGTGACATGAAGTTTGCTTTATGTGGTTTTGCCTCTACCCAGTTTACTGAGTCCTAGGACAAGGCATTGAAATATGCATGCTGTCAGTTAAACACATACACTTTTGGGTACAAATGTACTAATCCAGAGCTTCCTGTGCCTTTTTAAATGGATCATTCCTGACTTCTGAATAATTATTTCTTCAGAATTAACATTCTGAACATTTGTTTTCCACAGCAATATATGTCATGCCATACAATCTGTCATAAGCAAGATTCTAGATTCACATAATAAACTAATTTCAGATATATTTTTAACCAATATGTTTGTTCCCTGAGCTATACCACATGGCTGAAGGAGAATATACACTTCAGTTCATCAGATCCCACAGCTCAAGCGGAAATGGATCAGTAGCAGTGACTCTGACCAGCATATATAAGAATATGTTAGCAGCACCATAATTTTTTCTATCCACTGATGGTGGCATTTGTGACAGCATGGAATAAATGGGAAACTGAAATGTGGTTCTTCTTGAGTCCTGCTCTTTTCCACTGTTTGACATCTTCCATTGTTGCAGCAGGGATGAGGAAGGAGTATTGGAAGAATGCATGTTTGTTTCTCCAAAGGTAATAAATATTAGTATGACAATTTTCATTGAAATAGGCAGTAAAACTCATTTTCCTCTTACCTCCATGTGCTCGCAAAGTGTGTGAATAAATATAAACTGACACAGGATTTGTATGTGTGCAATACTGTGAAGTACCATTTTACTTTGCACCATCAAGTTTTTGGCACGACCACTTGTCTCATGAGGAAAGGAACGGTTCACAAATCATGCAAGTCTTCCTAAAACACACATCATAAAACCTGTAGTGTGCTTCAAGCCACTGCACATGCTGTTTGTTCCGCTTACTCCCTTCCAGTGTTAGTCTTTGCCTTTCAAAATCCTCTGATTTTCCCCTCTCGTTGAACCACATTAGTTACTATGGAAACTGATCTGTGGGTATGAAACTTGGTGACTTCCGCATGGAAGGGATGCTTCCTGGGAACCTAAATATCGACTGGGTGCTTACATGCCAATACTGCATATGGCTCAGATTTTGTAAAAACCTGCACAAGGTCACTGAGGGAGAAGAGGTATCAGCTGAGGTTATGATGAAAGAAACCCCAAATCCACCCACTGGTATGTTCTGCAGTCCCATGACCTTCCTACTATTGCAGCCCTGTGACTCAGAAGGAGAGGAACTAGAGACAGGCTGTGCTGAACCACAGGACTGTGGATCCCTCCCAGGAGTATTTCCGTAATGCACAAGGTTACTACAGCTTTCATGTTGAGCTTTAATGATGCTTACCAGTGAACTGTTAGCAAAAGTAAAAACCAATTAAAGAAAAAGAATACCACATGCAGAGTACCAAAAATATCCATGACAACTCTTTCAGAGAGGTCCTTTCTCATAACACAGAAATTCATCTATTGCACATAACCCTTTGTGAAGATCAACTTGGCTGCATGGTACTTTGCTGTGTCGCTATGAGGAAAAAACCTCTTAGAGGGATGAGATTCAGAGAAAATAATCACAACAGAGGTCAGTATCAAGTAGGTAGCACCCAGCAGAGGAGGAAGGCTGGGCAGCAGCAGGTACCAGCCCCTTTGTTGGTGTCATCCTGTACTTCACTGGAAATGACCAGGGTTATGTCACTGGATATGTGGCAATGCGGCAATGCCTCCTGGTCTCATTGCTCATTAAATGCTGGTTTCTCTTCTTGTTAAATGAACTTACTAGATACCACCTCCTTCAGTGCAGGTAGGAGACTAGGCAGAGGAGTATAGGGAGGACAATCCCCTTTCCTTCTGGGCAGAGGGAACCCTGTGGGACAGGCAGGAGGGAGGTGGCACTGCAGGCAACATGGCAGAAGACAAGGATGAGGGGATGAACACAGCATGGTCCCAGGCTAGATCTATGGATTCCCAGCCCTTGTTTTTGATATAGTGTGAATCTCTTTCCAGAACAGAGGCATGTATGCTGAGTTGGGGCATCATGGTTCAACCAAAGGTGCATGTTTTGGAGCAACAATTGTTCATATAGATTTTTATCCAACTCTGTTTCCAAGGGAATAGAAGACATCTCCAAGCATCTTCTAGTGTGTCCCAGCACAAGTCAGTACTAGGGCAAATGCTGCCAAATGAGTTTCCTATTGTAGAGGGATAAAGTCCTCAGACTAAACAGGTTATTTGATTTGTTTGGTTGGGTTTTTCTTTAATACAAAATGCCAGTGGCGTTTCCATTCACCTACAAACCAGGCCAGTTGGCTGCCCTAAAGTATTGACAGTACTGTTTCTTTACCTGGATGCCTAAGGAGCAGCTCGGGGATGCAGACTCCCTCTTCACCCTTTGCTCTTCACCCCACAGCCATGAACGTGGACCATTAAGGCTGCCCTTCCTCTACCTGAGTATCTCAAGAGGGAAAAGGCTACAGCTGATTTAGAGATCAATAGCTGAGAAAGAAATCTGATCCAATTGCAAGCTATTCTTGAAATACTGAAAAGGAAAAAGAAATTCAGAACTTTTTGGGGGTTGGCCCCATTACACCAATAGCAGACTTGGTATGGGCAGTAAGGTAAAGAGGCACAGATTGCATATTTTAAGTTGAACTATCCTCAAAAACAACCAAGTAATTTAACACCTTACGCTGTGTTGCCACATTTTTGTTTAGCAACTAAGTGAAAAGTCATCACATCCCATTTTTAGATGGCCACCTCCCTGTTCACACTGATCTTTATAACAAGCATACAAATGCCTATCTATATTTAAAGTGGGCTCTCCGCAGAACTCTAGAAATTTCAGTGAGACAGATTTTAGGCTGAATACGGACAAGCACATGAAGTCGTGACTTTGGCACAGTGTACCTAGACTTTCAGAGCCTACTCTCTGTCATCATGCTACCCTCTGGCACCATCCCCATCCTCCACTTCCCTACTCTCTCAGGGGGTTAGGACACAGGCTGCCCTAGCAAGGGGAGTGGCTCTGATACACTCCCCTGTCATTTCCCAGTGCATCAACTGTAGGGATTTTCCAGAGGGCTTTTTTAGATCCACCTGTTGTTTGTTCAGCCAGCCCCACAGAAACATATAAACCTGTTCTACTTGAAAAGGGAAAGCAGGCTAACCTTTCTGTGCAATTAGATTGAGCTGTCTGTCTGCTTTCAGCCAAGAAGAAGATACCAGCCATGTTGACTGAACAATTTAGCTGACTGACATCTGAAGAGGAAAAGAGTGAATCCCCTAAATGAAACTTTCTCTTCTGCCTCAGGGCAAAAAATCTATCCTATTCCCACCATTTTGGCTGATCCTCCCTGAGTCTGTGCGAGGCATGATGGCTCTGATCTGTTCTTATTTGAAATAAACTGACTGGCCCATCCCTAACCAAAACAAGTATTTAAAACATGATAGAGAAGCAGCTGTCCAAAAATTAACAACAAGCTGAAGACCCAGATGTACAAAGTAACTGCCAATAACTCAGGCACTAAAATATATATATTCAAAATTAACATTAAATAAATATTGTTAGATAGCAATAAATAAGCTAGAGAAACAGGCTCAAAAAGTCTACTGACAGTTTTGCAGGAATCCTGTGTGCTACACAGACTCAAAAAAAAAAAAGAGAGAGAGATGGAAGTGAAGTAATAACAAAAAAACCAGTAAAAATTGCATTTGATGGGAAACCAACTGGCTGAAATCCATGCTGGTCAGAAAGAGAATGACTGCATGCATGTTACAATAAGTTGTGCTGAGGAGGAATAATTAAGTGGAGAAATGGAAAGAAAATTGAGCAGCAATATCTCCCTGTCTTTTCTAACAAGGAGATGTCTCAAAATTTAGTGACACTTTTGAGATGGAAAAAAAGTAGCTTCAAAGCAATCAGCAGGAGAGCTGACACCCCAGAGCTGCAGAGTTTCAGACAGAGTGGAAAAAATGATGCTGAATCTGATTGCTAACATATTCTGTCCCTATATAAGGGATGCCACAGGAAAAGGCAGTGGAAATTCCAGAGCCAAGACTTGCAACAAGGTCAAAAATGAAAGCCGAGACAGGAAAAAGATGAAGAGAAGGGCAGCACCATACTCTGCTCACCTGTGTCAACCAGCAAGACCTCTCCTGTATTTGCATTTGTTTTTGCATACTGATGTGAGCTCTAGACTTGGAGCCAAGGGACTGAATTTTTATTAGACAGAGGCTGTCAAAGCACAGACAGAGGTAGTGTAGCAGGGTTTGAACAGCCTTAGTTTAGCTGAGCAGGACTGGGACTGCTCTCTATAAATACACCAGGTGGGGGTAAGTGTCAGGGGGAAGGGAGGGTTATTTCTCATAAGAGAGATTTCCCAAGAACAACAAATGCCTGTAAAGGGGCCGTGGACACTTGCAGGCAAAGCCTCTGACTGCAGAAGTGATAGGCTGTGCCACCTCTCATTCTGCCCCCCTGACCTCGGCTGGCTTCACATCAGTCCATTGGGAGCAGCAGGTGGGCTGGCACAAGTTGTGATGCAGAGGGAGGGAATAGCACATCCATGGGATTGCCATGGTGCACTTGGGCAGCTGTGTGATCACAGGAGGACAAGGATTGAGAGCGGCATCCCTCTGCATGACAGGGCACCATGGTTCCCAGCTTGGCGCTGTTGACACATGCACTGGCACCCTGGTCTCAGTGTGCCTCTCCAGCAGCATCAATGTCTCAGGTCCATGTGGGACAGCCACATGTTCAGTAGAGCTTTTCCAAAGACCTTGAGCAGAGAAAGAAGAAAAGCTCCTCTGTGAAGGATGGCAAAGCAAATAATAAATGGGACATGTGACAGGGAAGATCCTAATGTGCCAGTAGCCCAGGGCTCTGCCACCAGTCTGAGGTAGACAGGATGGGGCAGGATGGTGCCTTGATAGGGAACCACACATCCCTTCTGCCTCACCAGCTTGTGCCTGGGATGCAGAGGGTGCTGAGAGCAGGTGTAGCTGGCCTGTCATGCTCCCAGCTCCACTGCTGGACCCCAGCAGCAGGGAAAATTGGTGGCCACAGACTCACAGTCCTCATGCAAGGCAGTCCCTAAAGCATCTGTCTGCAGCATGTGTTTGTTCTCACCGGTGCTGGGCTGTTATCGTTATATTTAAAAGGCTACTGTCAGCTTACAGAAAGCCCTCTTCTTTTTTTCTCTTTTCTTTATTTTTTGCAGAAGTTGAGGGAAATAGAAAAGTTTTGAAAGGTTTGCTGGCAAGGGGTGTTCTGTTCCAGTAAAAACAGCTGGGTTTAGGTAAATAAATATTATGTTACCATGTAATAGCCACACCACAAGCAAGGCAGCACTAGAGACCTTGCAAAACTACTCAAATTAAAAACTGCATTTCAATGCTCAACCTGAGACACAAACACAGAATGTAAAGGAAGATTTTTTAACTCATTCCAAATTTAATGGTGACAGGTATTTCTGGTAGTACTGGTAAAGAAGTATGTGTTTAAAATACAAATTTGCAGCAAAATTGTAGGCTGTAGAGTATAGCAGTTTCCCAAAAGAGAACTCTGCCCTTTCAAAACCAAAAAATACTAGAAATCTGATAAACGTTAGACTCTTGTGGTTTACACAGGCCTAGCCTGAAGTATATGTGCAGAGCAGGAAAAAAACATTCTCCTGTGAGAAACAGTGTTCTCTAGGTTGAATCCTTATGCTCGTTTCCATCCAAATTCACTTCATTTGCAGTTGTCAAGATCACATCAGAAAGCAGATCTGTGGCTTGCAATCATGTCTCAGCAGCAACATCATTCCATGATGTAAAATAAAGTTGTCACCAGACCTATACTGTCTTCCACTGCAGTTACAAAAGTTCACCTTAATGGTTTAGTCTTATTCTGAGATTTAGAAGATCTGGTTTAATCTGCACAATTCTATCACTGTAGGATTTGGGACTCCCCTCAGAGGGGTGATTTGGAGACTCCCAGCGCTGGATTCATTCAAACAAGAGAAGAAATGGTCCTCGTTGTGGATTTGTTTACATTTGGTATCCAGCTGCCTTCCTGGAAAGCCCATCAGTGGCATAATTTGCAAAATGTGTTATATGTGTCTGGAAATTAGCTCACCTAAACAGTCTGTTACAGATGCTTACTTTGAAGCATAGTACACCGCAAAATATCCTTCTTCAACCATGTAATCTAGAGCAAACCCAGAGTCTATCAGCCTCCTTATCTGACTGCCTACATCCCATATCAAAGCTCTCCACTTCTCTGGTTATTCTTTCAAATAAACATAAGAGGCTTTTCCTAAACATGGGATTTATTCAGCAGGTCACAATGGGATCTCATTCATAAGAAAAATCATGCTGTAAGAGAGATGGCAAAGAGAGAAGAGCTAAATAGCTTGCCAGTTGGGGGTGATAATACAACTTCAGAAGATGCTGTTGGATGGAAGGAAGGCTTAATAAATACCAGCCCAGTTCACCCAGGACAACCCGTCCATGTAAGCCAGGTGTACGATACAACTGGCTGGGAGGAGAAGAATTTTGCTGCAATTCACAGCAGACATCAGCTGTTGCCCTCAAACTTTAGCAATCTCACCCATTCCTTCTCAACATGGTATCTTTTGAAGCTCTGTCTCCTAAAGTTTTGAGGGAAAGCCTTAGGATGACTGAGTATTTTCCCTTCTTATCTGGAGCAGGCTCTTTGCTGCAGTTCGCACAGAATCAGCCTTAGCCAGAGTGATCTGAAGAGCTGACCTAAGCTGTAGGCTTCAGGTGCCTCCTAACCTACCACCCTCCCCTCTCACCCCTCAGGACAGTGATGTTTATTGTCACAGCTGATTTTGATGGCAGTGTGGGGATTTGTTTCCTTTCTTTTTCCTTGATGTGCTGCAAGGGTCCTGCTGGGAGCAACAAACATCCTCCTCCATTTGCAGGGATCAAAACCGACCCTGGCATGATATTTCGGGAGTGGAAAAAATCAGCTTCAAAGGAAAACTGACCAGAAAAACAGTTCCTGAGCAGCACTGTTGTTTCCAAAGCTGTAGAGAGCAGTTTAGCTGTGTTAATATGATCCAAAGAAAACAGAATAAGTGACCCAAAGGGAAGAGTAGCTCCCATATCCCTCTACCTGCCTTATCATTAATGTGCCTTGTACCTCTGTGTGTTCAAACTCATCCAGAGTTATCAATCATCGTGAGAGGATTCAACCACATTCAAGGACCACCTTGGCTTCATCAGCCACAGGCCAGAGCCATTATGCATGCTCCGTGGGACTGCAGCATGTGTGGACTCCTCATCCCCTGTATCTGGTTTTCCCATGCAGATGGGGGTGAGCTGAGCTGTCCTGTCCACCCATGCTGAGAAATAAAACACTGCTCTGACACATATGTGTGCCCATCCCACACCCACATGGCCAGGGGTGGTGACACTCAGCATACTCCCAGGGGAGCATGGTGCCAGGGAGCATTTCCCCAGTGTGCTTTGGGTGGGGTCACTCTCATTTGGACAGCAGGGGAATTTACTCACCCCCACCACTCGGCCCCAGCATGAATGAATGCTGCCTTGTTTTCCTGGTTTGCAAGCACAGATAAAGGGTAATTAGAGGTCAATTCTACCTTCTAGTCACTTCTTTAAAACTTGCACAAAGGGGTATGGAATTCCAGCAGTAAATAATTTTAGAAGTATATTACTGTGTAATAATTTTGAGATTCTCTTTTCACTCTCATAGGAGAGTGGCAATCCTTTATTTTAATAGGCGGGAGGTATTCACGCCCCTGAACATAGACTATTGGACCTCTCCCACTGACTGTTCCTACCATGTGATCTAAAATTCCCATTTTCCTTTCCACAAGCTTGCAGCAAACAAAAGCATTTCTTTCAAGGGGAGCTTATCCAGAGTGATGCTGTTCTGAATAGCAGTCCCATGAAGAAGAGAGAGGAAGAAAACATGGCTTAGGTGGGATAGGTGAAAGGCTAAAAGCTTTATTCCAGACTTTCACAAGAGGGTATGAATATGAAAAGACATACAGAGCCCTGGAAGAAGTTTAGCAGTCCTATCAGCTCCATCATGCGTAGCCTCCTTCTAGCTCACCTCTTGCCTCGTAGGCACTGACCAATACAAACATAAATCCCAGGTATGGTTGCATGAGGAATACACTGCCCATTTTTTAGCAAGATCAAGTCTATATCAGTGTATGCAAACTTAGAGAGGGAGTAAAAGGCAGTGGAAGTCATGCCTATATGGTGTGACAGAGTAGAATAGCAAGATGACCAACGCTGGAAAGAGATGTGACTCCACTGAGGTCACAAGGGCTTCTGACTGTCCCCAATTGGCTCCAGCCTCAGAGCTAGGAGGATCTGGGCATATGCAAAAATAGGGTGTGGAAACAATCTGATCTTGTTAGCTGCTTTCCTGTTTTACATTTACTGCCTGCTTTAAACCACATCCCAGGGGCTGGGTAGGGTTTGAGCAGAGCTGTCATGCCAACTCACTCCTACTTCCCTGGCAAGGGATTCCCCTCCCTTGTTTTTTGTAGTGCCCAAGTGCAGACAAGGGATGATCACAGGACTTAGCACAGAGCTCATGTTGATGCTGTCTCACTGTATATTGTACTGTACTGTTATTTCTGCACTTTTCTGACTAAGCAACAACTACAGTAACTTTCCATCCCCGGGTTAAGTCACAAATGAATTCAAACCTGGACTTCCATGAGGTTGCACACCCCTGTATCTGGCCATATTTTGCTTTGATTGCCTCAGTTAGTTCAGGCAGGAGATGTGAAAGTCTGACCAGTGAATAAACCTGTCCTACCCTTTCACTATCACCTGGCAGTAGGCAGGCAGACAGGCTTGGGGCACAGAGGGAACGTGCCCAGATGTGGCCCTGCCAAACTGCCTAGTGCCAGATAAATACTCCGTATCATACCAGGCTTTTTTTAACTTCTCTCCACAGATCAAAATCCCTGTAGCCAAACTAATGTTGTTTGCCTCAAACCCGTTTCTGTCAGAGTAAAGAAGAATGGACCTGCCTGAGGACATCTGCTGTACGCAGCCACTTCAGGCTGAACAAAGGGAACTGCAAATAGAGGAGGCTGCATTCTGATATGGAGCACCAAAGTAACAACCCACATCTTTTCTGAGACATTTTCACCCGTCTCTTCTTTCAGCAGACCTCTTTGGTCTCACATAATCATTCTGAGAGGGGAGAGGAAAACTTGGATTTTACACTATTTGGTACTAGCCCTGGCAGGGATCCCCAGACATATCCCTCTTTCATCATCAACTAAAGGGCCTCATCAGATTTACACTGAGTTTTTATGGACTCTCACTGCCAGTTCCACAACTACAGTGGTCTTTCCTGCTGAAGGGTCCCATGGAATTCACACAAGGCTGATAAAACTTTGCTGCCCACACAGTTAGCAGGGACAAACAACTGAAGCCCACCTGAAGCCAACCCAAGAAGGCCACGGGCAATGTGAAACATAAGCTGGTGGAAAATAGCAGGGCAGGGAAAATAGAGGGTAGTATTAAGTAGTTCTTAGATTTTTGGGGGTGTAATCCAGCTACAGCATTGAACTGGGATAATTCCCCTGTAGAAGGAGGGTTCCCCCCAAGTATGGGTTTCTAAAAGAAGCTTGGTTTCTGCAGAACAAACCCTTTTAAAGGCTTTTTTTTCCCCTGCTCCTCTCCCTACTCTTACCACAGAATGTACTTCATGCCCAGGACCCCAGAGAGGAATCAAGGCAGGAAAACAGTCTGACTAGGAAATCTTTCCAATGTCAACATCCTTTATCCTGGGGCCTTGCTTTCTGTGAAAAGGTGCACTTTGTGTACACATTTGAGTGGACTGGGCTTAAAGGCAAAGACCTGTCTTATGGGTTTAAAAAAAAAAGTTAAAAGATATTCTACAGCCAAAGCAGATTGGGCTCCCTGAGTACTCCAGTGTTTTATTTCTAACATTTAGCAACATATTTATTTAGATTGAACAAAACCTTGGCCATTTCTGTGCAGAGCAGCCCTAAGGTACCAGGGTTCATCTTCATCAATACTGTGGACTCCAGTTCTCAGCAAAAGTTGTGGAGAGTAATTTACGGACACACAGGCTGTTCAGACTCCCAGGACCTGGGCTAGAACACCCATGGCTAAACAGACCCCTAAGAATTTTATGTCATCATCCTTAATTTCTACAGGAGCAGCAAAAACCTGGCTCAGTCAGTGATGTGACTTCTCCATTTGCCTGTCCAGGTAGAGCAGAGATAAGAATCTGAACCAATGCATTAAGACCGAAAGTCAAACCAGTAGTGTCTGGTCCTGAAGAGCAACCAAGCAGGATATGCTGAACTGCACCAGTAAGTTGAACCAGTGATTAGGAATTGCCACAGCATCATTGTCTCTCTGCCATGCTTTGTCCCTTCTCAGTCTCAAGGCTGATGAAAGGTAATCCTTGATGCAAAGTTCCCCAAACTATGCCTCCACTGGGGACACATATTCCTACACAAAACAGGGACATAAAATCCATAAAGTAGGGACATTCATGACTACCATGCTGAAATATTGTCATTTCATTAGAAATACTATTAATTCTGCCAGGCAGGAAGGCATGAGCATTTTAAGAATACACAACACTAAGAAGCAGCTTACTTCACAAAACAGAGATGAGTGTTATTTTGAAGGAAGTCATGTCCGTGGCTAAAAATAAACCTATGCCATTTCCCTGTTTAAATTTCCTGGAGACCTTTAAAGAATACAGAGACCTAACCAAGTCATTCTCTTTGAAGGAAATATTTGAGGTCATTAGAAACTTACCTGCTGGGAGGTTCTCAAATCCAGATGTCTTTTGTGGTAAATTTTCACAGAGCATTTGATACCTATTTATTCCCCCATTTATTAACCATGTGCAACTAGTAAAGTCAGCACAGCTCTAAGAAAGGCATGACTGGTGGTAGCTCTGCCTGCAATAGACAGACATTGGATTAAAATGAGGTTTCATTGTTAAGTGAAAAGTGAACTTCCAGGCACAGTTCTTAATTTAAAACATCTGAAAAATTAACATTCTCTTTTGGGCAATTTTCCAGGTCAGATGGTAGCATTTGGATGTTCTCTGCACAAACTATCTCATCCACAGTAAGCGGCCTCACTTCTATGTAAGTGAAGAATTATGTTGTTTTTAGTAATCCCCCCAAAATAAGTTCATCATCCCACATCATAGGTTTTTGTTCCACTGCTGCTTCTGGCTTGCTAAAATCAAAGCACTTGTGTCACACTCTCTGATGCTCCCCACACACTTTGGCAGTTTCATATTTGGATGAAACTAGTTGCTTTCATTTTGGATAATTTCTTTAATCCCTTCAGCACTTGTCAAATCTACAGTTTAAATACACTGTCTCGGGGGTTTTTTTGGTTGTTTGGGTGGTTTTCCTTTTTTAACAAATTAAAATTTCTTAACTCATTTATATTCCATGATTCCAAGCACATTTAAAACACAAAGAGACTGTCCACACTGTATTTCCTGTTCCCACTCCTTTGGTTTAGTTTCCAGGCTTTCCTCATGACATCTTCAGAGAGCACCTCTGTTCCTGATCATTGTGAGCTTGAGCAGCCCCTTGAAGGAAGTGATTTGCACTTCAGCTTGATGGAAATTTGGGCTTACAAGGCTGAAGAAGTTTACATGGGATCTAATGGACTCCAGTAACCCATGCAGAAGAATTTTTATCAAAACATATAAAATAATCTTACTGTTCTGCTTCATGCTTGTTGATAATGTCTCTGATGGAGAATATCAACCAGTTTGGGGCACCATGCTTCAAAAAATATGTAGACAGGAGAAAAAAGAAAAAAAAGAAAAAGAAAACTAAGGAGAGACATTAAGAGCCTTTAAGGACAAGACAGAGGAAAAAGGGAGAAAAAAAATTATTCATATGTTCTTTGGAGGTAGGACAAGAGTAATGTGTTTTGATTGTACCAAGAGTGACTGAGGGTTGGTGCTAGAGACAGCTTCCTCTGGTGATAAGGACAGTAAACAGTAGGAAAGATTGCCTAGGGAGGTTGTGGAATATCCATCACTCTTGGTTTCTAAAAGCAAATGTGACAGATATGAGTTGGGAACCATTCTGGTATAGCTCTACCTGCTTTGGGCAAGGACTGTGGACAAGTTTATTCTTCAAGGCAATCTTCTGGAGCTGTTTATTTAATACTTGGTGATAATAGACAGAGAGAATTAAATATTGAATATAACAAGTAAAACTCAAGGAAAGAAGAGAGGAAAAAAGACCTTGGACATTGTCAAGTTTTGGGGAGCAAGAGGTGTGCTTTAGTCTTCAGAGAATCCTCTAATCTGGTTTTGGTTTGCATAAAATTAATTCCAATTATCACTTTGTAGGCAGCATTAAGAAGCTTGTTAACTTCAGAAAGGTCACTCAAGGGGGATAAGCTGGGTGGGTAGTGAAGTCATTTCATATACCTCATCAAGTTTCTCATATCTGTCCCAGTAGTGAGCCTCATGAGAGGAAGTGCACATGCTGCCTGACTGAGCAAAGATTTGTGCTATAAAGTTCAGAATCCTTTTGGAATTGATTCAAAGTTTAAAGTAAATTTATTTTTTTTTTAAAAAGGGCACACAAAAATTCCAGTTCCAGGAAGCTGTACTAAAGCTTAAGGACCACAGACAGAAAGGAAGAGAGAACTGAGGTGGCCATAAATGTTTATGATAAAAATATCAGAGATGTGATCACAGTTCAGGTAATAAAGTCTCAATTTGTCATGTCTCATGCTATGTATAAGGATTTCAGACTATCCAGGTCGGGGAGAGGGTTGCTAGGTTCTGTCTTTCCATGGAAGAAATCTGAAGAGTATGTATTTTGCAAAGCCAACAGGACCATCTTTCAGAATTTCAGTTAACTTCTTTTTCTCCTTAAATTATCCAGTACTTTTATATAAACCTCCTAAATCTTCTTCACAGTTACTACAGTAAAATCCAAAACCACATCCATCATCTTAAGGTGCCTTCCCCAATAGCAGCTCATTAACAGATTCTCCAAAATCTGACTTCACTGGCACACAGTATTTAATGAACTGTTGAGATTCAAAACAGAATTCAAATGATTGGGAAATTTATGTCTAAAACAACAAAAACTTAAGATATTTCTAAGAGCCTTTATTTCTGTGGATATTCTCATATTGGCTAGTATAAACTAGTATATATATGAAGCAACTCCAAAAAATATGGCAAAAAAAACAATTGCACAGCAGTGTAGTCCCACTACGACATCATGATCAGTCCTGAAAGAGCTTTCATGAATTATCATTTAGATGTTACCTTTTTTGAAAGCTTCTAGCAACAACTGAGAAGAAAGCAATTTAAACAAAAGCATTTCACAGTTCCTTTCACTGCATAATGACATTTTATAAAAAGAGAAAGCCCATATTTTTTTTGTTTAAGAAGCTGATGTGCTTTCCAAATGCATACAGCAAAGTCAAAATAGTTAAAACTATGTATCATTTCCAGGATAACATTGCTAGTTTGGGAATATTATATGAAAAGTGGCTGAGTAAATGAAAAAAATTGCATTTCAGAGCTTATAGGTACATTGGAGACAAAGAAGCAAAGGACTGCTTAAAATGACATACAGGCTGCTCTGACAGTCAAAATTTTCAAGCCATGGGAAGTGGACTTGTAACAGCAATTAATACTTCCCTTTCCTTTCCAGCATACTCAAATCTGTCACAAATACTGACGTTCATTCAGAAGCAAATAAAAAACATGGAGAACCCCTCCTCTATCCTGATACAAAGGTAAGCCTCAAACTCACATCTGACCAAATGAAATGGTCTGTCCTTCTTTAAATGATTTACATTAGGAAACTTTTAATCAGGCTTTACGGACCACTTAAGTCTCTCATAAACCACATGCAACTCTGTAATACTTTTTTCTAACTGGAAAGCTGGAGATGATGGAGTTTCCAGCAAGTGAAGTTTTAAGTTCTTACGTTTTTTTTCTCTTGAAACACAAAACTATGTTTTGAGGCCGTTCAGTACAAAGAAAAAGCATAATCATCAAATATATCTAATACACAGCCTAAATATGCCAAGTTTGTGTAACAAAAACAAAAACTAAAAAGGAGGGGATCAGCGTGGGAGGAGAGAAAGAGAATGGCTTCATAGTCAAATGACAGCAGTTGGTGAAGATGAATGTAGAAAAGGGAATGCCGCGTGGTTGTATTGTGTGGCTTAATTTATGGAGCTTGAATGTCTTTGAACACTCTTACTATTGATATATGAATACTTTTGATAGAAGAAAATACTCTTGGTGAAAAACCAAAAAATTACTAGATATCAGTACCACAAAATGTGTATGAAAAGCTCATGCTGAATAACAGAAAAAATCACAGATTGCTATAAATGAGCACAATTGCTCATAGTTATGTAAGTGTGAGTATGCATTCAATTTTTATGCACATATTAAAGGGAAATATGTTAAAAGAGAAAACTTCTTCAGAACAAGACATAGTATACTGAGCAAAATCATAGCACAAATAGGGAATTTCTTTCACAGGAGAAAATAATTGCAATAGGGAACCCTGGAGCTACCAGAAGAGACTGCATTGAGTACGAGTTCTTCACAGAGCCACATTTCTCCTTTTCTCCTCCTTGGCCTCCAGTGAAGATGCCAACACTGACATCCCATTCTCTAGCAGCAGCCCTACTTGCATAGAAGTGCAGGTAGCTAATTCCATATGCTTACCTTTGGAGTCAAAAAGTGGCCAGGACAGCTCACTCATATGTTTCTAACATTGAGCAGAGGATATTCAGGTAATGAGAAAAGGTGTCTATAAGGCAAGGGACTCCTTCTTTTGTTAGCTATCTGTCACGTATGCTGGGGTCCCCTGAATTTGTGCCTGAGCCTCATGTTGCTATTCTAGGTCATGAATTGGTCAAATTCCTTACAATACTTACAACTATTTTCATCGCTCCCTTTATTCTTATGTAAATGTTCAAATATAAAATATGTAATTTCTAGATATGATACATCCTCAGATGGTACTCATTGGACATTTCTGAGCACCTCACCTAGCTTTTGACTGACAAACACTCTTGAGAGCTATTTCTAGCATTTAATTTGCAACTTCATGCAGCTACAAATTAAAAAATAAATAAAAAAAATCCATACTACAACGCTTTTGCTTCCTTCCTTGCAAATTTGAAAATGTTCTGTAACTGTCCTAGCGCAGATTATATCACAGTCAATAAGTGATCCTTAGATTGGAAAATGCAACATTAAATATGCAATCTAATACCAGCTACTACACTTGTTTACTGCAGTTCCAAGACAACTTTGCTCTTTGGTATACAAGTTGGTGTGACTGCCAGTAGAGCTAGTGGCATTTATAATCCTGCAAAGACTCATCTGAATTTGCAGAGTATACCTAAAGTAAGCCTAGTGAGCATGCTGGAGTCAGAGCTACAACATGAATAGCCACTGGCTCTGGAGTCATGAGAGAGCTGGTGGAGGAATGGTAGGTACCTCCTGTGCTCACTCCCTGCACAGGAAGAAAAGCTTCAGGTTTAAGCCCTCTGTGAAATGGCATCAAGGAGCAGAAGCTTTTCAGAGGAGCGCTCTTTCAACAGCCAGGCTGACTGCAAATTGGGATATATACCATGGATAGGTGAGGCCCTATTCAAACACTGCTTCTTCTGGTTCTGTCCAGGCACAGCATCTCCTGCATGCATCTTTTTGTCTCAAGCCATAAGCTTGTAATCCTCTTCAGTCAGTAGAAGGAAATAGGGACTTTTAATGCTTTCTATGAAGAGGACGGAGAAGAAGGAGCTCTGCTCTCTCCTTATTGCCCAGGTTGTGAGACACAGCTAGGTCAGATGTATTGTTTATTCTCAGATTTTCACATGAGCACCACAACAGACCTCCATGAAGAACTCTTTTCATCTAGCAAAGGTATCCCAGCACATACGTGCCACCAGAGCTGCTGACTCCAAAACTGGTATTAAGAACATAAATTAAATTCTCTTAAGGGAATGGACAAAAATAATGATTATAAGCAAGTTTTAGTGCCTTTCTTCTTCAAGACGATCTTATGTTTAGCAACTCTAGTTGCTTTTACAGGTAGATCTAATATGAAGACCATAGGATTAACATGCCTGAGAGCACCAGATGCCAAAAGTCTTGCTCTGAATTGCTGGTGTGTGGCATGAGGCATGCAAAGCACCTAGCAGAAATCATTGCCTCCAAAGCAGCACAGCTGTATGAAACTAGCGAGTTTGCTTTGTGTCTTTCCCTTTCCAGAAGATGTGACACTAACTGGTGGGGCTCTGCAGTGTGCTGCACTGTGCAGTGCTAAGTGATAATGCCCTTAGTTTCATTGTGTCATTAATGCTGATTAGACCTTGAGTCTCTGCACATGAAAAAGATTGGGGAAAATATGAAAGTACTGTGCCAGCAACAGCTCAAAAGAATAGCCCAGATCAGAACAAGGGGGAGAAGCCATAGATGCTGGCTTTCTGGACATTTGCTGATTGTTGATGGAGGGTTATTGTCAGTAATGCTGATTTTCTTGGCATTTGGGGATTGTTTATGGAGGGTTCCCCAGCTCTAGTTTTTTCCATGGTAGTATTTAGCAATACCTGTACTGCAGAGAAAACCATCCATGGTGATTTATGAGCAGGTGGTGACTAAAGTGTACACTATACATGGTGTGATGTAAAATACTAGTTTTACCTAGCTAATCCTGTTTCTTTACATCTGTGAGACATGTTCATAGCAAAGTCCCTTGGTTTTTTCACTGAGCTGAACCTAGTATGGATTCCCTTTTTCTCTGGCAACTGCTTCCGTGGACAATTACCAAGGCATTTTGCTCTTTTTGTGGGGCTGAGAATCTGGCCCATTTGACTCCAGGCATCTGTGAAGTGTGAAACATGAACTTCTGAAAATTAGACTGCTTTGTCAAAATCTTTCACTTAAAATATTCCAAAAGCAAGAGATGTCAAAGTAAATTTTGCATGCCTCAAAGCCGAACAAAGTAAAAGACCCCAAAGAGAAAAGGGAGATTCCTGGCTTGAGCTTTAAGTGTTCCCTCCTCTAAATTTAAATAACAAAAATATTTTTCAAAGTATGAATCTCCTGGGCACTGGCATGTTATGTCACCAAATAATTCATTAAGGAATGTTAGCTCTACTGCTGCTATTTGAAGTGTCAGAGGTTTCTTTGTCTGAAACAGTCTGTTATTCCCAAGGATGGAGGGGAGAAGAGGATTCTCTTTGTGTATTTCTTCCAGAGTGCAATGGATTAAGACCAACTAACCAACCAAAACCTCCTAAATAACGAGACAATAGTGAGGAAACTCACTCTAAAGGATTCTGGAGCACTGTAATAGTACGTCATCATCCACAGTAGGGCAAAACTCTCTTCCCTCCCTATGCACAAATTGCTTGATTGCACTCACAGCCACAGTTTGTTTCCTAATATTCAGCATGATGTTTCCTGCTTCTAGCCTTGGGCTTACATGGGTTTCATCCAGCCTGCCCTGAAATTAATGGAAAGACTGCTATTTACTTCAGTGTTCCCTTTCCCTCTTGCTGCAGCCCACTGGCTGCTTCAATGATTTCTCTCACTTTCATTTTGGCTGGCCTTCAAGCCCTTCCAAAACATCATGCCTCTTGTTCTGTACACAGGCAGTCAGAGAAAGAGGGACAGACAAGATAATAATCCCTTTGCCATGGGCACTGGCCAAGGGGCTCGGAATGGTTCATGTGGCAGCAGTGTAGGGAATGAACTGGGCCTCCTGTCCCAGGCAGCCCTCGGCAGGCACCCCAGCCTTCCCCAGTTACCCCCACTCTGCTGCAGTTACCAGTACCAGTCAAGAGTTATGCTGCAGCTCTTTGCATTTATCACACACTGCAAGTTGAGTTTTTGAGGTCACTAGACACAGTCCCATACCCACTCCTGGTATAATGTCCCCTATTTGGGTGATTTTCCTTGTAACACTTAATTTTGTCTCAAAAAAATGAGTGTGACCACTGCTCCATGCTTACATTATAGCTCTTAACCTACTATTTCTAGAGATAATCTCTCTTTTAGTGATCGGTTTGCTTGACTGCAAACCCCCTGGGTTTGTGAGGTATTGTAAAAAGTTGGGTGTATACTTTCCAGGTGCTCAATACTGAAGTACATATCAGGTTTTTCTTCCACTGACAAAAACCTTGCACCTCTAGTGATGCTATTTAGTAATTGTGGGCTGATACTTTCTTGTCTGGCTTTATCAATTTAATGTTAAGTTCTTGGAGGATTGTAGTTTGCCTACAATGACAGGCTTTGGCCCTTGAGTGTTTCACTTTTGTCCTGTTCCTTGCTCTTACTACCACTGCTGTTTGAAGGAGCTGAGGACTGAAGGTATATATTCATCTTGACAGTAAGCATTTTTACCAGACTGCTATTAACATGTTCTGCAGGGGATGTTACTCTATTCAGGGATGATTTGACATATATTTTCGTTTTAGCAGCTTACTTTAATAGGTCTGCAGCACTTTTAAGCACCGATTGAGCTTTGTCATTGTAACATGATAGTGACGCAGAACTCCTCTTCCAAGGTAAATCATCCGAACAGAGTGGCCCAAGTCAGGGCCATTATCTGAAAGGACAAGGCTGAAGGTACCAGGCCTGATGAAATGATTCCTGCTGTGGTCAGTGCAGTGTCTGACAGTCACCTGCTTTCTGTCAGCCTCAAAGACTGCCCGCAATGTGTGCACAGACAAGGAGGGATGAGAAGCCAAGGCAATTTCAGGGTCTCAGTTAGGTCAGCTCAGTTAGGTAGTAAGGAAAAATATCTGCAGTGTGGATGGGAGGGAACGAGCAAGCTTTAACTTTTTCTGAAGTGCCTGTAACTATTGATGTCTACACCACTGAATAAGGGAGGATCCGGGACTGTTCCATAGTCCCAATTTCCAAATGGAACAGACATCTGTGGGGTAGTCACTTGAAGAAACCTAAGTTTGAATCATCCAAGAGAGAAGCTAGGAGTGACAATTAAACAGTGTGGACAACGTGCTACCAATACTCAGGTTCATTCCCACGCTGTCCCTTATTTAGAGCACAGACAAACCAAATGCTGTGTATATTTCATCAGCTTTGCCTGGTTTTGCACATTCCCATAAAAACTCCAACTGTTTACCAGGTCTTTGATATCCCTGGTCATGTCTGCCAAACAGTGACATCTCCAGTTTTTTGGAGACACACTTCAATTTGGCAAGATGCTCTGAGGAAGCGTCTGTGATCTGAATGCTGTGAGCCAACTGCCTTTAACTATGATGCTATCTTGTATGCTCAGAGTGCCTCAAAAATTCAAGCACTTTGTGCATGTGGGTGGGAGTTCTCCTTTGGCATATGCCCAGCTCCACAAAATTATAGATATGAGCACTTGTTTCATATGGTTTGTTGTCAGATTCTTTTCAGATGCTTCCTTGACAATAGCAAATAATTGGCTGGCTTTCTTTCTGTGCCTTTCTCTTATCCATTTTTCTAGCAATTTGAGGATCTTGTATTTTGGTTCATTTGCTGTGCTTTCATGATCAGGAAATTAAGTCAGCTATATATATATCTAATTCCATCTTTTTGTCATGTAACTCAAGATTGCAGCTTTGCAGTTTCAGCATCATGGAGAGTCACAAGCAATAACTCCTTTAAAATGCTCTCCAGTGATTTAGTGTCATTTTCTACTTCAGTTGCTTTACGTTCTCAAACTTAGTGATGAAATAACTTACATCAAACACAATTGCTCGACATTTCTTCTTGATTTGGGTGTCTTTTGGTTCTGTGTTGATAATGAACTCAGTTCAAAAGCTACCAGCTGTCTCTGCTGTAGGGGATTGCTACTTTAAAGTACAACTCACTAGAATCGTATAGTGTTGTTGCCTTTTCAGTCATACAGCAGAAATGATTATCTGTTTCCTGGTGGTATGCAATGGTTATATGTGGTATATTTTTCCTTTTTTTTTAGAATTCAGCAGCTGTCTGATGATGGGAAAACACTAGAAAAAATGTCAGCTAGTTTAAAGACCTACTAATAAAGGCCTTTAGAAACTATCTTTATATGTAGCTGTGTTGCTTTTACACCTTTTGGCACACAATCCTTAGCAAGTCAGTAAATGCATGTGAATAGATGGCAGAAAAGTGCATTTTACTGTGTTTTCAGTCAAATTTTATTCCACTTCCTGAACTATCTCAAATCAAGTTGTGGCCAGCAGAAGGCTGTGAGATACATGCTGCTCGCAATAGATCCAGCTAATCCTACTCCTGTTGTTGACGGGCACTAGTTACTTCTTCTGAAGACAGAATCCTAAATGCCATTGCCAACTTTCTTTATCTAGATGAGGTCCATAATCTTGGAAAGGAGTCATTTGACTTACCTGAGTGCTTTTGACATTACCACTGTTTGCTGTGAAGCACTGGGAATCACTCTCCCTTCTCCAAAGCAGGTAACCCTCATCCAGGAAGGTATTTACTCATGAACTCCAGTTGTCTGCCAATGTGCGAGCTTTGTCTGGCTGTGGTGCTTGCCTAGCTTTTCCTTATTCAGTCATAGCACAGGGAAAGTTGAAGCACACATGTATATGCTTTAGAGACACTCAAAAGGCACTTTTGGGGAAAGGGAGTTTGATTACCAGCCAACTCTTCTAAGTTCTTAAATGTAATCAGCACTGAAGTGAAGCAAAGCATAGGTACCCGAAAAGAAAGAACATCCTGTTGGTAGGAGAAGGGTGCAGCAAAACACTCACAAACAGTGAGAGTCATCATTATCTGTGTAACAAAAGATGCTTATCCTGCCTTCGAGGGTACAGGCATTCACATGGTGACACCCATGACAGCCCTGTGACCTCACCCTCCAGGCACTCAGAATAAGGATGGCAACTTGAATTGTACACCGTCCTTCCACCATTATAGTTCTCTAGTGGTTCTAGTTGACTGAGTTTTTCTCTCAAACAAAGCTGAAGAAATCATACCACTTCACATATTTACTACCACCCTACTGCTTGGTTTGCATTTGATATCCTGAAGGTTGCTTTTTCATTTGATTTTTGGCTGGGGTTTTTGATGCCATCATGTATTTGTATCATGTCTGAGGTTTACAGCAGTTAGCCTATTTCCACTGCAATAATATTGTGTGTCTGCAAAATCTCAGTCTTGCTCTCACTTCCTGCCTCCTTAAAAATGTTATTTTGTACTTTTTCTTGTATCAGTATATTTAATCTCCATTACTTCTTTTTCCATGATTATTGTATAGAAAGTCTTTGTGCAGGGCACCTTTTATTACTCTGCAAATTATCTGGTTTTCCCTTTTAATTTTGTTTGTCTACTTTTTACCTCTGTGCATTTGGATTTTAAATTCATAGGGGTACATTTTCATGCTTTCTCTTTACCTCTTAGTGGATTAACAATTCCAGGTCTGGTTCATCCTAAATCTTGCATATACATGGGAAACTGCTCCTTACCCTTGCGTACAGCTCCAGCTTTTGGAGGCTTCTTGAGGAATGTTCTTTTATGTCTCTAAAATTCTCATATTTAGGTACTGTAAGATTTGATAATCACAGGAATCTTGATCTGTTCAGCAGGATGATCATCTGTTCCAGACTGAGCAAATACTTTTTCTGGGTGGAAATGGTCATAGGAAGTTTTTAGTTCTTCATTTGGGCACTCACCAGTTTAGCACTGATGCATCTGTTCAGCATGTAGCCACATGTCTGTCTCAGAGAGCAGTGTGGCTGCATTTATTTTGTTTCTCCTTCTTCCTGGCTTAACTACATCCTATATCTATTTTCCAATGCAAGCTAGGGAATGTTCAAATTATGAGCGTGGTCATCTGCATACAGGCAGCTATGGCACCGTGCCATGATTGTTGTTTTTTCTTTAGCAGAAGGATCAAAAATTCATCCTTAATGACAGATGCAATCACAATTGCCAAGCAACTGAGGATTCCAGTTAGAAAATAAAGCAATGAGGGCATAGGTTCACTTTGACATTGTCAACAAAATAGTCAACAAAACACTACAAGATGTGAGAATGATGCAAAAAAGAGGGCAGTGGCACTCAAACCTGCAGCTCCACAAGTGCACTCTGTGGTGCTGCCAGCGTGATGACAGCCAAGGCCACGGGAGATTCACACTGAATCACATCCATTTGCAGATGCCAGCAGACACAGTGTGGGCAAAGAGCACAGTGAGCACACTGCTGGCTTGGATGTTTTTCCCTTAGAGATAGCAGCACCGGAAGAGGCTCTGATTAATAAGCTGAAAGCAAATGCAAATCTTATTAATCCTTACTTGGAACCCAGTCCACAAGTCTGCATGTCAGTAGAAATAGGGTTAGCATTAGTAAAGCAGTACATAAAGGCCCTTGCTGTGGGACACGGACAAATGTATGGGGTGCTAGAGTGAAGACAGCCCCTATGAGCATGACTAGGAAGAGGTAGATTTGGGAAAGAAGATGAGTAAGGAAATCTATGAGAAGCTGAGCCGCTACCCCAAACTGTGGGAACATCCACCAGCACTCCACTGTCAGCAGAGAACGGAAAACTCTTTGGTAAGATGTGCACTTTGCACCTTCCTAATAATTGTCCCAGGCAGACGATGACAGCCCACTGTTTCTGAGTGGTAACTCCTCCAGCAGGAGGAGTGCAGGCAAGCAAATGACTCTCACAACCCTCTAATAATCTCATTAACATATGTCTTTGCTAATGATACATATGGAACCCGTCTACTCTCAGCTGACAGATCCCTGGGTTATTTTACCATTTGGGAAAAAAACCCAAACAAAACCAAAAACAATAAAACCCAACCAAATGAAAAAAAAACACCACCAAAAATCCCTGGAAAATCACATGCAAAAATAGATTAAAAGAACATGAAAAGTGGAAGGGCAGGAGTTCAACAGTTGGGTAGTGCCAGAACTGGGACAGTTTACATAACCTTGCTGTAGCCTCCCTGAATGAATGCAGCAGTTAGTCACAGGAACATGGGTCATTTTTTTTGAGAGGATCCTGACTCATTTTGTGACGTAATGGCCAAAAGGATTAGAGACAAATAGAAATATTCCTCTCCTCACATTCAAGAGGTGTCACTCTTCAGAAATCGAGTCCCACAATGGAAACAGTATTACTAATTTGCTTCTTTACAAATAGTAATTAATCTTCATGCTGCACAAGTAAGAAGACTTTTTTACCCCCATTTTATACATTGGGGATGGAAGCACTACAGTCAAAGGGTTCCCTTGGATAATCTGAGGTATCCTTATGGAATCAGTTATTTCTTAGCACCCACTGACATTTTAGGCCTGAGGATTGCTATGTTAGTTCTATTACACAGTGTGGCTTGGAGACAAACAGTGACAGACAGGAAACAGTTTACTTCTATTTTTTGGCATTTGGAGATAGTCCTTTGGAAAGTGTATACTTCTGGGAATCACAAAGCCCTATGTGGGCCTGTTTCTTGGAAATATATCTGCAATTTATCAATGAATCTACCATAGGGTTGGTCTCTACAAGGGCTTTTTGCTCCAGGTTTATTCCACTGTAGGAAGCCAGCCTTTCCAGCATTCCTCTGATGCTCAGCAGAGGGCTAATGCCAACAGCAGAAAGATGACAATTATGCATCTTTAAGTATATTATATCTTCTTCATTTCTAGAGTTCTACAAAATTATATAACATAATAGACACACTGCCTCCTATATATCTGAAATTATACTATCCCCAAAAGACAATTGATATATTCCTTGGCTAAATTATAGATGCAATACTGTTCCCATTGTTCTTATCCCACAGGCTCCTCACTGCCATTTAAAAAATATTTTTACTGAAAGTCAATACTTCTTACCAACTTTCACAGAGAATTTAAAATGTTTGAGTACGTAAAATAAGAGTAAGAATTTCTTTTTTTTACTTTAGTAGGATGTGACTTCTAATAAGTCTGGAAGTTATCAAAAGGTGGCTTTAATAATTTTATGTTATTTCTGGATTTCCTAAGGTAGTCCCATGTGTGTTTTTTATTTCCATGTCCATGTGCAGCCACAGAGAGTGCAAACACATGTGGAGCTTATAAACACAGACGTTTAACTTTCAGAAAATGCATGATCCCATCGGAAGATGTTATTCTTACAGTTTAATGCCTGCTTTGCTGGCTTGGGAAAACCTTTGTACAGTGTCTGAGGAAACACCTCTTCCAATTTGTGTTTCAGGAATATTCTAACACAATAAGAAAAGTATGTTTGCATGAATGTAAACATTTCAGATTTGACCCTCTATGGCAATAAAGAAAGACTCTTCACTCTTTTAAGACATAAGGTGATGAAGTTTTCTCTGTTGACTTGCTCCCACAAATGATTTACCTACTGCACAAAAGACAAAGTGCTCTTTTCCTATTCCTGCCAATACCCTTCCTCCTGCTTCCATGGATTAGCATGACTAGTGCTGACTAGCAGGATGAAGAGCTCAGTTCAAACCTTCCCCTCTGCTTACAGGCTGCTGTTCCCACCTCAAAGATGCTGTCCCCGGGCAGGCACCTCAGTATCCCCTGGCAGTAATCACCTGTGAGTCAGAAAGACCCATTTAGCACTCCCCAGCTGAGGAACCTCCTGAAAATATAGTGGGATGTTTCAGGCAAATACTGTCAGCCTCCTAAAATGCTGTAGGCAAGTTCAGATCTTTTTTCCCCCACTACTCTGTAATTATTTATAATATGCTATACATGAAAAGATACAGCTGGTAAAATACACACAGCCAAAACCAAAACGAATGGAAGTGCTGCTGAGTCAGCAACGTAGAAAGGGAGGGAGTGTAAGACACAAGATAAAATGGTGAAGCAGATTGGTCACCTATCAGACTGTGATTACTGTACTGGTTTGAGTGAAGAATTTTAACATGACATTTTGTAATCCTTATGAAAGGTAATCTCAATCAAAACATTTGGATTTTTTTAAAAAAAACACACTGTAAAATATAACACTTTAGGGATCTTTTAAAATACTAGTTTCTTAGGATCTCACTTTTACAAATTGTGGCTCAGAAAAATCCAATAAAGAATTCTGGTGGGTTTTTTTGAGAGTCAGCCTAGTTTTACCAACAGTGGCTTGAAACAACCAAGAAAACAGAACTGACATACTGCCCTGTTCTACAAAAGAGCTGCCTTTGCATTTCCTTGCTGTAACAAATGTGAGCGTGTTTTGCTACTCAAAATATTACCTTTCAGTGCAAAAACTGTGGCTATTATTTATTCAGCATACATTCATGATAGCTGTCACTGATTTCTTGCCCACTGACAACTCCAAAAGGCACTTGTGTGTCATTTTGTGAATGTGTTCCCAGACACTAAATTATTAATACAAATGAATCCTAATCAGGCTGTGTAAATTTCAGACTGCTGCAAAAAGTCATGTGGCTCTATAGGAAGAAAGGGGCAGGGAATAGGAAAGAAAGGAGAAAATCTTGACACCACATCATTTAGCACATTTTAATACAGAATTAAGGTTTTGATAATATTTTTCATGTATTCATGAAAGTGGCTGGCTGATAGAGAAGCAGCATTTCAGTGGACATTATTTCAAGATTTTAATGAATAAGTGTTTTAAGGTGAGGTTGGAGAAGGAAGAAAGTAGTTTGGCATGAGGAAGAAGGCCACATGGATAAAGGTGAGAGAAAACAGTGTTATGGACTTAAGGCTAAGATCTTAGAAAAGTTGAGAGAGTAAGAGGAGATATAAAGAACTACTCATGTTTTATGAAGTTAAATTTAATTATTTCTTCTGTTTAACTGGGCAAATGTCTGTCAGATTTTCTGTGTGATTTCTGAACTCAGATATCCATACAGTCAAGCCATGGTGGTGAGTGACAAAGAACAAGACTTGTGTGAGGAGGAGATGCTGTGGGCACACATGGGCTTGACTTATGCAGAGGGAACACTCCAGCAAATCTCACCTATGCCACAGAGGCCACAGGAATTCCCAGCAGCTCTGCTGGCCTTTATGATCCTAAGGAAATTACAGGTACCCTAAAGGGGAAACCCAAGGCTTCTTCCTATGCTTTCCATGCAGCTACTGGCACTTGATTCCTGATTCCAGCCCTTGATTCCTGACTCCACACCTTGTTTCTCTTCAGCTATTCTCACTCAGAGAATGTCAGAGTTTCTATGACATGCTGCCAAGCCAGTTTATCTGCCCTGGCTTAGAGCAGTTCTTTGGCTGTTGTGTGATACTGTTCTGGTCTGCTTTCACTGATTAGTCAGTTATTTTCTGGTTTGGCTCAAAAAAAGTATGGCAAGCAGTCTTTTGGGTAGTTTGATTGCTTTTATTTTTATTTTGTGCCATTCTGATTGTAATTCACAGCAAGAACATTCAAAGTCTTGGACAAAGATAATATATTCACACTTTTTCATTATAAAATTAAGTACATTATTTCCTATAGCTTCTTCAGAAACAATATCTTGCTGTTTTATTAATGTCCAAGATGCTTAAGATCCTCAAGAAACCTCTCTTGACTCGTGAGGAAGTAAGATTATGTATAATCACATAAAAAAGGTATGCAAAAATGCCCTTTTTCCTTGAGCCACTTTCTGGTTTTCTGCTGAGAAGCCTGGAATGTTAAGACACCATTTGCAGTCATGACAGTCTCCAAACTGGAACCAATAGTGAGTTCAGGACAGACCAATAGTCTCCATAACCCTGCTCTGCCTTTGGGCCAGCTGAGGCTGATTGCTGGGCAGCAGCTCTGTTCTGCCTGAACTGCTACCTGCTGCCTGCTTCTGTTCCAGTGGCTGCAGCCTAGGTTTCTCCAAGTCTATAGGATCAGCATCCCCATCAGTGTTCCGGAAGGGCAGAATGAGACCTCTCCACTGAGCTGCTGCTATCACCCGACAGAAGAAAAAGCAAGAATTAGTTTTTCAATTGATCTATACATTTCTACTCTTTGCTGTTTATACTCTTTACATGGTAAAATAGATTTTTTTAAAAAATGCATTGTCATGGAAAGTTTAAGAGGGACACTAGAAATGAGCTACTGACAAGCCTGGAAAAAATTGTTTCTTTGTACATCTATAATCAGGCTTAAAACAAGAAGTACCACAAGTGAAATTTTATTTTGAAATTCCCATAGTTTCCAAACTCTTTATATGAACTCATGGAACAAACTCTGGTCCTGAAATGTAATGATCAAGAGTCACCTACGCACCACCTACACAGCCACCTAGACAGAGAAGGGAAATTTTTTTGTTGTGAACGCATAGTTGTAGACATCATGATAGGAAACAAGGTTATATTTGAACTTGAAAAACTGCAATTTCACCAGGAAATCAGATTGTCAAGATTGAATAACTCTCTGGTTAAATATCGGCAGCCAAAAATGAAATCCGGGGAAGAGAAGTGAGAGAGAAACTCAAATCTTTTTTATTGAAAACTTATTGTTATAGTTCTCTTTGCTATTTCAACATGTTTAATTAGGTTTCTCTCCCTCTGCATTTGTATTGTATATGTCTCTCCTGTTCTTGTTGGAGCCTAAACTGCAATTTCTTCAGTGCGAAGGCAAAAGGGCTTTCCAGCCTAGGAGATAAGGGCCAGCGAGATGTGCCAGCCTGTCAGTGTGGGAGCATCCAAGGTCACAGACAGGGTTGTGCTGGAGAGAGGACCTGAAGCTGGAGCGTGCGGTGCTTTCAGAGGGCATTGGGGGTGGATGCAACACCTTGAGCAATGCCGGGAGGATTTATGGCAGCGCTGGGAACCTGAAGGGAACAAAGCGTACATGGAACTTTTCTAATCACCTGTCTGGGGCAGGGTGCATCGTGACTGGAGGACAGCGAGGGCTGCACATCTTGGAGTGCAGTGCAAAACCAAAGCGCCAGCAAAGGTGCCCCGCCGTGCTGTGGGGACGGCAAGTGCACCCCTGGAAGACAGGCAAGGTGGGGCTGCCACTCCTCCCAACACGGCTGGCCCAAATACTTCGCGATTAAATGTGGAAAATGGAATAAAACCCTAAAACTGGAAAACCTCCGCGTATTTCATTGCCGCCGTTGCCTTATAACCCAGTACAGCCAAATTTAAGAATTAGGGGCTAAAAAAACATCATAATAATACAGCAAGACGCTGTCTTTCACAAAGAGGCATAATCTGCTTTAGGTTGTTCTCCCATTCATCGGGGATGTCGAGGCGTTCAGCTCGCTCCTCCCGCCTCCCGAGGCGCCCCGGCGGGGCGCGGAGCATCGCGAAACCGCTCCGGCCGCGGCCCCCGGCGCGGGCCGACCATCCCAGCTCTTCCTCCTCCTGCTCCGTTCCTCTTGGCCCCCGATCTGTCCCCGGCCCGGCCCGATGGAAGCTCCGCCGCCGCCCGCCCGACCCCGCGGCCGCCGCCGCCCGGGGCTGCCGGTGGGCGCTGCCCGCCCCG
>WBMV01001456.1:241388-252546 GCA_013396655.1 Campylorhamphus procurvoides
CCCGTCCCCCCGGGCCCCGGGCAGGGCCGGCCGTGCGGGGCCCCGGGGGTCGCCCCTGGCCGTGCCCCCCGTGCCCGCCCCCGCCGGCCCGGACAGGGGAGGGGGCGAGGCACAGGGACGTGTTTGTTGTCGCCGAACTGCGAAAAAGGGGAGGGGGGGAGGATACATAAAAAGACCTTCTCTCCCTCTGAAATAAATCGTATAGGATTTGCGCGTCTGTGACAAAGGCCTCTTTCAGGGAAGAAAGAAGGGACGCACAAAATGCCCAAGGGTGGTAGGATGTGAAGAGAGGCTTGTTTCTTGTCTCTCCCCTAGAGCCTCTCTGTTCCTCCCCAGATGAGGCCGCTGATCTGGTGCCAGTTCCTTTTCAGCCACATTTTAGATTAGGGAGAGATACCAAACGCCACACCATGGGTGCCAGCGTTTTGCTGCGTCTGCAGAGCTACGGTGTACGTGTCGCCAAACCTCCTAAATAACGCTCAGTTCGGTCTCTGTTTCCTCGGGAACTCGCCCGATTTCTGCTCGGTGTGGTTTCTGCGTGTGCGTGAGCTCCGGGAGAGGGCTGGGCAGGGAAGGGAAGGGGGTCACTTTGTGGAAACAGGACCATGATACCTTGGTTCGTTTCAGCGGTGGCGGGGAGGGCAGGGCTGAAGAGATGCTGGAGGAGAAGGTTTAGGCTGAGTGGAAAGCAACCCTCTGCCGTTCCTCATCAATCATTTTAATATGCTCCGATTCTTAAAATGCTAAATAACAAATGAGAACAGACCAGGCTTTTGAGAACAGACCAGGCTTTTGAAATGCATGCACAGGACTGGGAACGCCTTTGAGACCTTGTCATTTTCCTCCTTGTATACAACCTCCTTAACTCCCACATCCTTCCTTCCACAATCCCTGCAGCTGTAACACTTTCCAGGATCTCCTTCCCACAATCCCCCCCCCCCTTTTTTTTTTTTTTTTCTTGATGTCTTTTTAACTAGGGTCTGGAAGCAGAGAACAATTGCAGGTGAAGATCTGTTTGTTTATACGCTGGTGGAGGAAGTGTTTTCATTAGGGTTGATTCGTCTGGTCTCCCATGAGGAGGAACAGTGAGCTAAAGGGACACTGTCAACTTGAAATCCAGAGAATGTGCATGATGAATGGAGAGCTGTGCCCAATATTACACCCACTGTCGAGCTCCCTGCTGGAGATCTGTGGTCTTTATAAGCCTGTCTTCTGACTGTGTGGGTTTGTCATGCAGTGAAAGAGTGAAAACACACTTCAAACAAAGTTCTGTTAAGTGAACAAAGGAGTGCAGAAGAAAAATACCAGAGTGGGAAGGGAGGAAAGGCAGCATCTCCAGCTTCTCAGTTACATTCGTTGTAGCTACTGCTTGACTCAGTGGGGAACCGGGTGATAGTTCTCCTTTTCAGTCGCACATTTACTTAGTATCAGTAAAGTGGAGATGTTGTTACATTTGTCCCAGTACTACAAGTTTTCAGCACCTTGATGTACCGGGAAACTGGTAACACTTGATGGATGTCAGTAGGTCAGTGTCTTTTCACAATATAAGAACAATTTTAAGAAGGATATCTCTTGCGGACAAAGACAATGGGTTCCTTCTTGAGCCCTTTTTACCCCACAGAGCTGTGATTTTTATGACAGAGCTCCTAATTAATGCTTTAGAAATTAGTATTTCCTTGTTAGTAGGCTGCAGATGTCTTAGTTTGTTGAAATGTCTGGATGCTTTTTAGAGGGTGCCTGTAAGCATCCTTCCTCTCCACTTCTAACAAATTGCTGCCTCATCTGTGTGGCTTGTCTTTGGCAAAAGTAACAATTTCCAATATGAAGTTGTCTAATGGTATGCCACTGGCTGTGGTGTTTTGTGGTTTATGCTTCAGGCATGTTGTTTCAGAAATTCTGTGTTGCCTGCTGGTGAAAGATGTAGTGGCATGAAATACCAGTTAAATATAAAACCATGAACAGGCTTCTCTTGAAATTATTTTGATGTTAAGTAAGTATACGTCTTTCATGAGGGATGAACACCTTTGGCATATGGGCATGGCAGTTAGTGTAAGCCAGAAGTGAAGAAGGTGGTACAGAGAAGTTGCTTATTAGTAATTTTAGTAAATATCTTTAAAATTAGGACCCATTCATAAAGTTCTATTCCATTTGAGTAAGAAAAAGCATTGCTGAAGACCTAGTAATTTTTGACTTACTACACTGGATTCCATAATACCTTTACATGAAATGCCTAATTGATGTTATCTGAAATGCATGAGTGGAGTCTGATATGTGGCTCTTGGCCCTGTAGCTTAGCTGAATTAAGTGGAATGTACTAATCTGGACATGGTATGAGTATGGACATGGTATCCAGTATCTGCACTGGATTTACAGTGTAAGAAAATTGTGGCTAAAATGAGTGAAAACTGTCCAGCACCTATGTGATGACTTAACACTTTCATATGGTACATCTACAGTATCATATATTTTGTTTTGTTAAGGAAAACTTAGAGCTGTTGGCCGCCTTATGCCTGATTAGTTTTATTTAACCAGTGTCTTCACTTTGCTGTCTTGCTGCATTATAGTGCTTTTATTTCAGGGAGAGAAAGAATTGGAGGCATGTGTTTTCCCTTCATCCTTCTCTCCGGGGTGCACATTAATATTTGATTCAAACTTGTTCTGTAAAGTTCTGCTTAATTCAGTTTGGACACTATTTTGAATGTATAATGATGGTGTTTGTTTGCGTCATGGACAGCGCTTTGTAATTTGCTTTATGGGCAGGTCTACTGCTGGCAGTATGTATTGTCAAAGTGACCTTCCTTTCAGGGGGAGAAAACCAATTCTTCTGTCCCTTTCCCATCCCTGCAGCTCCCACAGAAGTGTCTTCACAAGTAATTTTGACCTGTTACTCCAAAAACTTGAACTGACAAATCTAGTTCACATGAGCAGTCTCATTGAAATCCAGCAATTAAGTATTCCTTTGGTGACAAAAGGCCTACAGATCTGTATTGTACAAGTCAGCCATTTACTCGAGGCAAAACCCACAAAAGGGTTTGCGTGCTTCAATGTGGAGCACCCCAAGACCTTGCTACCAGGGCACTTGCAATCCCTGTGGATCTTGCTCCCCTGAGCAAGGGATGTAGCTGATTGCTGTGCCATGCTGGATGCATTGTGCACCTCAGAGCTGTGTTCCCAGTAGTCACAGTGTCAGGAGAAATGGTGCTAGGGCCACCCTAGTGCCACCAAATTGCCTCAGAAGGAGGTGAAACTAAGGCTGCTTGCTGAGTGTCTCACTTGGTATCACAGTGGCTTAGGGTTAGTGACTAGAGTTCAAAAACCCTGACCTGCTTTTGATAATGTAGTAACAATTTATATATAGAAAACAGAATACACACACAAACAAACAAAAAAAAAAAAGAAAGGGGAATACTTTGTGTTTTGTATTTCAGTAGATGACAAAGGTGCAGGTGTAGAAGAACTGGGATTCCTAGCATTTGCATCCTGTCATGGGTTTGGCTCTTAATGCCTGACTTCCAGACTGAGAAATGACAGGTGCAGATGACACATGAAAGGTTGAAGTTGTTTTGGTACATCCGAGAAATGTACAACATTCCTTAAGGAATGAGCATGTGAGCCCCGTTAACACTTGCCATAGGGCAGTCTCACTTATTAACTCAAGCATTGGTTTGGTTTCAGTCAGGTAATCTGCCTCTCAGTTTGAGAGTGGTCAAGTTAAACCTGTCTGTTGGGAGGTGTCCTTGAGCCCTAAAACTAGAAAGAGGCTTGACCTTAGAGGAGTTTGCAGCCAAGGAGAAGTATGCTGTTGCTATCCTGACCACTGGCCGCAGGAAAACAATGACATTTTGTAAAGCTTTTTCAGAACTTTCCTTCACTGGGAACAGGAACCAACCAAACTGAACACTATCAGCACTTTTACTGGTGTAGATGAAAAATTTAAACTACTTAAAGTCAATCAAAACATGTCACTTCATCTTGCGTCTGACTGTTTTAAATGATAACTCGCTATGAAAGCAAGGATTTAGCTCAAAATACTGCCACCTGTTTGGAACAAAATAGAACCTTTGACATCTTGCCTTTTTACTGAAGTATTAAATCAGGAACAGCTTAGTGGAGCTTTTAGGTATGGATAGAACTTGCAGAAAATGACTGTCAGATCTGTTCTGACCAGCTCTACTCTTTGTGTATATACCATGAATTTGAATTAATGTTTTTCATCTGAAAAAGCTATCAAAAAAAGATAGCCTGACAGTATCAACTGATGTGAATTGGATGGTCTGAGTTAAATTGTTTTTTCAAGATGGGAAAGGACAGCAAATTCATTTTAAACTTGCTGCCCTTCCCAAAATGCAGCTCCTTTTTTGTATCAAAGACATCCCAGTTTGGATGGATCTGTTGATGTTGTTTGTGGCAAGGTGCTATGGGGAGAGGTTACCCCACATTTTCCATCTCAGCTTCTCCTGATTCAGGGAAGTCCTGCACTTCTGAAAGTTGCTTGTTCCATACAATAATTTTCTAGAGTATCTCTGAGCAGTAAGTCCTTCTTGATTAAGCTAGAATCCTAAGTTCTTACAGCAAGTTAGTTGGTGTCTATCACATTAGGATATGGTTTAATATGACGAGCTATACAGGACAGCTGCAATGTGAGAATGGAGGTGGTCACCCCTCTGTGCTTATTTATTTTACTGTATTTTGGTGGGGGTTTAGGAGGCAGCAATGATTGGGTGCCTTTTCTAGCCTAGGGAAATTCTGTGTTCCTTCCTGCTTTAGTTACCCTGTGGCTATAACCAGAAAGGATAGATGTTGAGAAGCGGCTGTGAGTGATGTGCTCAGTGCTTTAAAGTACAAAGAGCTCCTCAGAGGAGCCAGAGATACTTTTCACAGTATCGAATGCTGTGCTGTGAAAGCAGTTACTGGGTTGTCCCTCCCAACAAAGGCACCATCGTCAACCAGCCCTGAACAAACACTTTACCTCACAGAACACACTTTGCTTCACAGATCTTGGGGTGGCCTGTGGAGGAGCTTCTGCACATCCTCGATGCTGCCTTGCAACAGCTCTGGGAGCTCTAAAAGACAGACACACATCTAACAGTTTGGCTGTGTGAGGGTGATTTTAACATGCAGTTGAGACCTTACCTTTCAGACAAAATGTACCATCAGTACTGGAGCTTCCAGAAATGCTTGAAAAATGTTGGTTTATCCACCAAAGGGATGTTGCTTGCAGTGGTGAATTTGGACAGTGTTTTGAAGCTGAAAATTATGGTAATGGCACCAGCACAACATATGAAGAAGTGGAGAAATTCCTGGAGTGGAGGGACATTGAATAGACCAAGGGAAGAGCTGGCTGAAGCAGGCAGAGGAAGCTGCCTGTGTGCATGTGTGGACACTTGCTTTAACAGAAAAGAAGTGTTTGGCACCACTTGAGCATGAAAATAACTCTTGTTTTTGTGATTTTGGGAGGAGTAAGGAGGAAACCTCAAATGATTGGTTTGGCTTGGATGAAATATCTTCTCTGTTTGAAATTGTCCTTTTCCTCTTGGCTTTAGTTTTCCCATGTTAACAGATTTGACCAAAATAGTTCTCAAGCCTTTTTGGTGTTGTCCAAGATGGAAATACTATTGCCAGATATTCATGTCAGGTCTCAGTTTGCTATATGAAGCTATACAGAGAAGTTAAACAGGCTGTGAAAATGAAAATTAGTATTAAATACTCCTTCAGGATTTGTTTGTCTTTTAAAAAAACTTTTTTGTTCTTTGAGAGTTCTCTAATGACCTCTCTGGTGGTTCCTAGCATCCTTTTTCTTACAATTTCTATTATTCTGCTTGTTCAGGGGTTTGGTGGTTTTTTTTCAAACAAATAAACTTTAACACTTATTTGAAGGCTTTTTATTGTATAAATAGAGACCTTTCAACCTCTCTTGCTTTTTAACAACCTGTATGTGAAAGAGCACTTTGCATAACATTGATCTTTGACTTGCAGCTGCACCACTTACGAAAAATACAGCTATGAAGATTTTCCTGGCATGACTTTGGAATATCATGTATTTCCTATCTTAACTCCTGATAACAATGTACGGATAGTTGTGGAATTTTTCTTTTCTTTTCTTTTCTTTTTTTTTTTTTTTTACAAATATGTTGGTTTTATTCCCTTTTGTGCCTGACCTGTATACCAGAGAATTTCTCTGGGGCTTGAAGTTGATGCTCTTGCCCAAAATAATTGGAAAGACTTGTTGCTGGTTAGTTCAGCAGTTTTCCTAGCCAGAAGCCACCACAGCATGCTGTGTCACAGCATCGTGCTGGAAGATAGAAGTGCTGGGCATGTAGCTGGAGCTGAGATTAGCAGTGACATTGGTGAGTGACCTCCAGTTGGTTGTAGGCTGACAGTGAAGTGACAATAGGAGTGCCCACAGACTCTTTCCCTCTCTTTCTAGCCTGTACAAACTTCACGACTATGTTAATAGGGCTCTAGCTATCTCTATATCAACCAGCATCCTGGGACTTTGATGGCTGTGTTAATTGTGCAAAAAAAACAAACAGCAGGAGCTTGTCTGTTACTTTCTAATTTCTGGATTTATTTCACTTCTCTACAGAAGTACTCTTCCTTCTTCTGGCACAACTTAATCCCATGCGTGGTCATTTTTAGGACTTACCATAAGACCAGCTGATACCCCTGTTTGGAAGATGGCAATGATTGTGTCCTACAGCCAGCTGCTTTCACCCCGGGGAAGGGGGAGAAGAGCAGATGTAAGCAAAAGCAGTTCTCAAACTCTTAAAAGAAAGGATATTTGTGTGTTCCTGGGACTGTATTTTTATTTGTGGACAGCCCCTCACCAGAAAGCTATGATATATTTTTTCCAGGAAAAAAAAAAAGGCATATCTAAGGCTCAGAATGAAAACCTCCATTGTCTGACTAGGCAATTAGACTATTTCTTCTCTTAAACTACATGTAAATGCTCAGTGTTTATTCTCAGTGGTGAAATTAATGGTGGAGGGGTTTTATTATGGTGAAGTTAATGACCTTTTGTATGTTTTTAGACCTCTCTGTGAACAGGTCCTCTTGCATGCTGTCTCTGTATGCTAATAAAGTTTAAAAACGGCAGATCTGAATAAGATTACAGAGAAGGAGCCCACACTCAGTAAGGCTTTTGTTTAAAGACCAGAAAAAATGTCAGTTCTGTGGCCTGTCTGCCTCCCTGGGAAGTAACTGAAAACTCCTAAATTTCCTTCTGGGATTTGTCTTTTGTCTATTGTGATATAGCAAATAGATTATGAAATTTCTGGATGTTATCACTGTGGACAGCATTTGAATTGGTGATTTCTGCAAGAGACACTCTCAGTCCCATTTCCAAATTAATAATGTTTTGATGGTTTCTCTCTTCAAGAGGGAATAAAACTCTTTAAAGCTAATCCGTTGAATAGCACAGTATTTGAGGTAATTCATAATTTTAATTTACAGTCTTTAGCTGAATATGCAGGCCTTTTGTTCTAAATACTAGGTTCTCCACATATCTTTGAAGGGTCAGTGATTTTCATGTTCATAAGACCTCATACTTGGGACAGGGGAGGAGGAATAGCAACTGGATTTTTATTTTATTTTTAATCTCTTTTCTATTTTACTCAAAAAAGCTGAGACAAACCATCTTTTAAGGGGGAAAAAAAGGTGTTTAATGCAACCATCTTTTTATCTGTAATCACTGTTGAAAAACTTTATAAGTCCATCAGCCTACAACTGGGATAAGGTCAGTGTATGGGAGCTGACAAGCTGAAGAACCAGATTTAACATTCAGTATAGCAGGCTGTATGCTCTCAAAAAACCCAAACAAACCCCGCTGGCTTCAGGGGTTTTTTGGCCACTTTGCTAGGAGTTTCCCTTTTGTAGGAAAAGTAATGAACCCAAAGATTCAGCTGAGAAGAGAGCCACTAAATGTTGTGACCTTGAGGAAGAAACATCCCTTACATCCGAAGGTCGAAAGTGAACTTCTGTGCATCAGGGGAGGTAAAAGACAAGCATTGACTGTCTTTCTTGCTTAGGGCAGCATTACTGACATGCTTAAAAACTGCAGAACTCCTTGTCCTAACGTTCAAGTGAAGCTGCCAAAAAGGAACAAATAGGGCTGCAGATAAAGTACTCAGGGAAGACTGTGTCCCTCTTCCTCCTCAGTCATCACAGGCAGGATGTGAAAAGCATCGGTTTGCACTACTTGATGACTCGACATTCAGGACAATTTGCTGCGGGTCCTGTAAAAGATTAAAAAGCTTATTTTGTTTATAGACTTTTTTAAAATCATGAGCTTCCTCTGGCCATCACTGTGATTCAGTGACTTCTTTAAGAGTAAGATGACATTGTCTCTGCTCTTGGTACATTTTCAGCAAGTCTTAATTAAATCTTGTGAAATTACGTTGTTTGGGTCGGTTTTTTGTGTTGTTTCTTCCCTAGGCAAAATAGGGTTAAGTCTTTATGAAGGTGACTATATAGATGTAGGTGGTAAATGAGTCAGCTAAATCTTGCTTTTGTGGTCAACTCCTCCATGATCTGCCACGTAAGTTTGTGTCTTGCAGAAGATAGTTGTCATCCTTTTAGAGCTAGTGTGGCACAGCAGGACTGTGCTGAGAATAATCTAGGCCTGAAAGCAACGACAGCATTGCTTTGGTTTTACTTCCTTGGCTAGAACAAGTCTCAGACTCGGGGCACGTCTGCACAGCACTGTGCCAAGGTGGGCAGAGGAGTTCATGTGTGACAGCCGGGACAGCCCCAGGATCCCAGGAGGAGCACTGTGCCAATGTGCCTGCACTGATTCCAGGACCACCATGATGTGTTCACGGTTGCTGGGAGTGCATCTGTGTGGCAATGTGTGGTGGTGTAGAGGCTGTTACCTTTTGATACAAAGGAGAAGAGGCATGAGAGCAATGACCAGAAAGAGTGGATTAACTAGATGAATGTTTATTTTCATAGCACCAGATTACTCAAACTAGCGTTTTTAAAAGTTGTGACTAAACTTAAAAGAAATCCCTTTTTTTTTTTTTTGAACATTATCTGCCCCACTAAAGAAGAGTGGTTATGTTTCTTAGGAGCTTCATCTATAAGAGCTACCCACAAGTTTTAAAGACATGGTGCTACAATAGGATGCAATCTTTATTTTTCATTTTCCTTTTTTAAAGCATGATGCATTCAAATTATATCACCATGAGAACTGGAGAGTACTTCTTGATGAGTGAGATTTTACCAAAGTAAGCTGGCTCAGGGGACTGCTGTTTCAAGTTTAATTTTGAAGTTGTAATACATTTGTTTAGATTCCTTAATGTCACTGGACCATTGTTGATAGTCTCTTCCGAAAGTGAAATATCATAGATCTTAAGAAAGTGCAGGTGTGAGCAACTCTGCAAGGGAAATAAAACGTGTGTTTGTCGATAATATAGTTACCCCAGACTGTGATAAGAATTTGTTCCATAATCAGCAATATGTTGCCACTGTGAGTTATAATTTCTGAGAAAATATCTTGAAAATGGCAGTCAAACCACGTCATGTAGATGTACTTTATGATTGTTGGTATGGGAACTTGCTAAACCTTTGTAAATTGTGACAATTTGGTAGCTTTGGAATCTTTCGCATCGTGCTTTAAATAAGTGTTGGGAGGGGAGAAACTCATAATGTTGTTTGAAGGAATGATGGCCTACTTTTTCCCCTCCCAATCATATTGCAAAAATTTATTTTCTGTAATTGATCTTTCTCTAGAGGTAAAAGATTCCTTTCTAAAAGTACTTTTTAATAGTTCTTCCATTAAGCTACTTTTTAATAGTCTTTCTGACTTCTCTGAAGTGAGCTCTAGGTTTGAAGAAATAGAATAGGGATAACTTCAAAGCCAGGGCCTCATCCATACAGTTTTTGAGTATCTCCCAGGACATATTGAACAAACACAGTTCTCAGTCTCCCCTTCATACATCAAATGTTGCAGTATCTTGGTGGCCATCCACTGGACTCACTCCAGTATGTCAATCTTTCTTTTCCCAGGACTCCTCAAACCAGAGCGAGTACTCCAGATGTGGTCTCACAAATGCTGCATAGAGAGGAATAATTACTTCCATCCACCTGTCAGCTAATTAAATTGCTTATTTTGTGCCAGAGCTTCAGTTGCTGTCAGTTGTCTTATTTTCCCTCAAACTGGAGCTGGTGGAAACCATTTCCTTCTAGTGAATTTTTGCACCGGACTTTCACACTTCATACAGCAATATAACCTGAAGCACTAAGATTTTATCAAGTTTTGGTAAAACAGTGAAGAAAATGCATTGTAAACAGCATATGCAAAGAGGTGCATTGTGTGTATTCTGTTTGTTTTCCTGGCAGTACTTTAGCTATTAGCTTAGTTACCCACTTTAAAGGTAATGTTTGGTAGCAAATAAGACGACTGAAATAACAGGTGTGTCATCCAGGTGAGCCTGTTCCACAGGAGCTGTGGAACAAAACCTTGTGCTTAAAATTTTATAGCCAGAAGGTGTTTCTTCTCCACTAGATTTCTGAGACTGTCGTTGTGAGTTGGGCTATTACAGGTGGCTGAAGTACATGTGACTAGCTATAGTCTGTGCTTTTTAAAGGTTTAATCATCCTACACTATTTGATTTATTTTTTTTCAAACACATACAAAATGACAATTTCATAATTAGTGGTTTAAGTACTTAAGTTAATATTTGCCTGAAAAAAAACACTGAATAATTGGAATACAAGATAAACGCGCAACCATGACCAAACTTGTGCACATGGGGCTTACCCTGAAGTTGTTGCTGCCTCTAGGAGTGTGTGGCTCACAGCGCTTGGCTCAGGCATCCTCCTGCCCCACTGTGGCAGAGCAGCTAAATGTATAAATCTTCTACATGCACATGCCTGCTTTAATGTGTAAAATATTAGTATTTAGCTAAGGAAATTCTGGCTCACAAAAAGCTGTGACAAGGTAAGTGTCTGGGGTGTTGAGTGGACGTTGTCAGCTGATTGACTGACTGGTGGTCAGGGAGGTTCCTGTGCCTGGAGGACCTCATGGGTATCTGTTCTGTCACAGAAAATGGAAGCCTTAACAGCCCCGTGGTGTAACAGGAAGGTGGGCAAGGAAGGGGAAATGTCAGGCTGCTTTTTTTGCCTTTTTCTTTTTTTTTTCCTTATTCTTCCCCCCTCC